>WSXT02027549.1:0-13862 GCA_011762715.2 Neuroterus valhalla | reverse complement strand
GGGACCCGGGTCTCCGATGCAAACCCCAACGGTTCAAAAGCAGCGACATCGCTGCTGTTATGTTCTGAGTCGCGTGTAATTTCCAACAGCAACGACAAATTTTCACGCCATGCAAATGAACTCACGAGAGACATTCCAAAATTTCCCTCAATGCGGTGCTATCATATATAGTTTAAATTTGGAAGAATCAATCTTTCGCTGGAATAGTTGTGAACCGTATATTCCGAATATATCTTTTCTAAACTTTTATATTTGGAATAACGATGTTTATGTGCTGATAAACCACCCGCTGAGTGAGGGTAGCGTCTTTGTACATTCTCATAAGAGAATGTTTTAGATTTGTGTAAAATTTGACCCCGCCCCCCGTTTTTGTCAAGTGTCCACATTTTGAGACCCCCTGAATCGATTTGTTTGACCTTTTGTACACTCCTTCAGTGTCAGAAACTGAAGGTCAAGTTCATAAGCCAGCTATTTTGGATCTAAAATAAAAGAGGGGGAGCATTTTGAAAATTTTTTAGACCATTCTTTGCAAGACTCGGTTATTGTAAGCACAGCTTCCTGTAGTGAGTAGTAAGTGGAACAATTAATTCGCATGATGTTTTTTGATGAGAACAAAATTGACAGAGTTAGCATTTTCACAATTCGAAAATATACACGAGAATGAGAATTTTTAGCCAAAGAACGCAAGATTGTAAAGAAAGTCAGAAAAAAATTGTTTATTTTTAGGAGCCCTACAAGATCGTGCATACAACACTTTGAGTTTTCTCAAAAATCGATAATTCCAATTTTGATCAGAGGTGTGGAATTTTTAGAATTCCAAAATAAAAACGGAAATAAAAATTTTCAGCCAAACAACGCAAGATATGAAAAAAAGTTTCAGGAAAAAAAATGTTTCTTTTTGAGAGCCCCCCAGGATGATTTTTACAACTTTTTAAGGTTTCTCAAGAAATCAAATTTTAGTCGCACAAAAAAAATGAAAAATAGAAAGATTCCTTATTTGGACGAACTATGTGAGGTACGGTAAAATATAAATTAACTAAAATTGTGCACCAAGAAAAGATCTACAAATTTGGTAGAGTAATCTTTCTGATAGGACAAGTAGTTTTTACTCCATTCATTAAAAAGCATATAAAAAATGAAAGAAATGAACTTTTGGACAATTGACACGAGATTAGAAAAAATCAAATAAACGCAAGTTCTTTACCAGGAAAATATCTCTATATGTGTTATCAACTTCTTTAACAGGATATGTAATTTTCATTTCAATCAAGAAAGATAACTATAAAGATGGAATAATAAAATTTTTGAAAAAATGACTAATGCTAACACAGAAGATTGATAGAGTAAAGTTGTTCACCCGAAAAATATCTGTAAATTTGGTATAATTTTTCCCATTAGACGCGTAGTTTTTGTTTCCATCGTAAAAAATAGAATTAAAAATAAAAAAATTGAATTTCTAGAAAAAATACACATCATGTGAAAAAAAATTAGTCAACAAGACTTACCCACCGTTTTGGACAAACTTTGATCGAGTGCGCAGCACAAGATACGCCATGAGAATGTACTCCTTGAAGCCGAAGAAGATTTGACAGAAGAGAATTCACACTCATCAGATTAAAGTAGTTGACATTTCGCTTTTGAGTTTCACAAGCTTTCATACAACTGTAGGGAGGTACAAAGGCCGAGCGCGTAGCGCAAGGTGAATTCATAACCGAGCGCGGAGCGTGAGGTGAGATTTACATCGAGCGTGAAGCGCGAGATCCGAAAGACGCGCACTTTAGGCGCGTTCAAACTTGCGAGCGAAGCTCGTGATGAGAATGTTCCCATGCAGCGGGCAGATTTTTTCATATACTTTTTGATATAAGAAGACTACGATTGAGTGTCGTTATAATGAAAATCGCTCAACCAGGTACTGGTAAGGTTGATTAATGATAAATGTATTTGTAGACAAGTGTAAATAAATATATGAATAAATGATAAATATTCTGCAATGATCTATTTACTGATAAATATGGGGTCATTGTTGCTTGGAGTAACTGCAATACCTTTGGAAACGTAAAATAATAATTTTGAAGTTACTATAATTAATAATGCAAAAAACACAAGTCGCTTGTACGTTCATCTGTAGACATAGAGCTTGAGGTGAAGTTTGAGGATTTGTGAATTTATAATATGCTTGGGTTTGACCGAGAAAGATTGATTCTTCCAAATTCACTCTAAATATGATAGCACCGCATTAAGGAAAGCTTCGGAATGTCTCTCGCCAGTTCATTTTCATGGCGTGAAAACTTGTCGTTGTGTTGGAAATGACACGCGACTCAGAACAAAACAGCAGCGATGTCGCTGCTTTTGAACCGTTGGGGTTTGCATCGAAGACCCGGGTCCCGACATGTAATGTCACGACATCGCCTATACGAATTGTGCTATGCGTCGCCGTAGTAACTCGAAACATGTGCTCTCTGGTCCTGAAAGCATATTCCTTTCGATGCCTCGTTACAACTTTCATTCGGCGCGTTGATCGTCCGCCTTTTGCTTGAGATACGGCACTCGTCTCAGTGATCCGAACCAGATCACGTTACCTGCAGATATCGCGCACGTATTTTGCCGTAACTCTCTCGCATACAGCTTGCGCAATTCGCAGCAGTCTCTTTTCGGAACGGCTACTATTTCGGAGTCAGGACGGCGCTCGTATCAACGCTTCGAACCCATCCGCATTTGCTTTCGTCATCGACACGGCCACGACCAAACGAGCATCAACGGTGTCATGGCACCTGTGACCTGGCGCGTCTTGTATTTTTGAATGTATATGCCGTAGGCGCTCAGTGTGTTTTGACATGCCTTGCACTTATGGCTGGAAACCTCTTGACGTAATATGCTACTACGGTATGCTTAGGTGGATATCACACTATCCTGACACGTGAAAATGAAACTCCCTGTTTATGAATTGGGTCAAGATGATTTCAAAGGAGCAAACATTGCCTCATGTGACAAGGATTAGACTTTTACAATTGAGCGCACCGATCATGAAAGGGCGTCTCCACGTGAAACTCGGTAAAAGAATTGTCTAGAAACAAAAAACGGAAGAAAAAGAAAAAGTGACGATTCTTTTACCAAGTTTCACGCGGAGACGCCCTTTAAGATGGGTGCGATCAATTGTGTGAAAATCCCATGCGTCGTCTTTTTTTCACGTTGTTCTAGTAATTTTTTGGTCCTAACTTTCTCCACCTCTGCTTTTGGAACCAAGACATCTTCATGGAGAAATTCTCTATCTCCACCTCTGACGTTCACATTCAGACCAAAAATCTCAGCTGCCTGCTGGGTGGCTTTGTTAAGGAACCCTCTTTCTCGAAACATTCTTTGATTACTGACAAATTCCAGGAGAGGATCTCTTCCGTTCACGACAATGTAGGCCATGCTCAGTATAATTTAGGTGGAAAGGCATTGGAGATTCAGAAGTTTGCGTCTGTTTTCATGGCATTCGATGTATAAGCGCATACAAGGGGAATTCTTTTGCATGTTTTCGATTGAGAAAGAGATAATTCACTCAGGGTGGTCTTTGAGGCCAAGCTGATAAAAAACGATTACACCTAAGCTCATGTTTAGGCTGAATCTCTGTGACCGACTACATATAAAGAATGTAATATTACATGAGAAGAATTTTTTATGTTCCATTAGGCCATAATCCCTTGCAAGGTTAGCGTTATTCGTCAAGGGTCATAATTGGTTGAGTTGGATACACAGGATGACACCAGTCTCCCGCCAAGAGAACGCGATATTCCCATACGGTTACCTATCCAAGTACTAACCGCGTCCAACGCTGCTTGACTTTGGTGATCAGACGGGAACAGGTTCTTCGAGCACGTTGGATCATTGCGCTTAACACTTTAGGAGAATAACCGAAGCTGAAGCTAACAGGGAAGGTCTAGTAGAGGGTTGGCATGTTGGCGGGAGACTGGTGTCCTCTCATATATTTAACTCAACCAAATATGACTCTTTACGAGTTACGCTTACCCCGAAACGGATTATGGCCTAATAGTACAAGAAGAAAAGAAGTTTTTTGGCTGAGATAAACCGGAAAAAGGTATGCCATACTATGATATGATTTCAGGGACTTGAAAGAGCTGTACAAGAGAGTTTGACACTGGAGAAGGATTTTCGAGACTAAGAAGAGTCTAATATAAGGAAATCGTCCAGACTTGGGGGAGGGTTCGGGAAAAGGGTTTTATATTTTTGTGTTTTTGAGACTTTCCGGAGACGGACAATAGGATTCTACAATCGAGAGTGACTTTTGGGCCAATATTGACTATTCTTGTTTCAACATTGTATACTTATTGTCATAAGCGGATAAATTAATTTGTAGCTGTTGAACAAAATTATAGCATTTACACCTTGTAGGTGAAAATAGTCTGTCACTTCACAACTGTCCAAAGGCTTTAGGCGCAACATACACAGGTATCAGAAATCTGCTTGAGCCTCATAGAGCGAATCGCCTATACAAGATCTCGTAAATTTCACGTATTATTTCAAGTCAAGTGTGGCACAATCAGCGTGATGAAATGCAAATAATTTGAAAGAACAAATAAGATAGAAAATACTTTAATTTCTGGAACATTCCGAAAAAATTTCGTAAGCTATCCTTTCAACAATTCTTGATTATCGGGTTCACATTATTCGGAGAGAATGAAGAGTATTATCGGGATTTCGTATCTTATTCAAGTGTCTTTCTTCAATCCTATAGGTAAATATAATAATACTTATAATCTAGAGTTGGTTTTAATTTGAATTTTTGTCGAATCTTCAATGAACAACACGTACCAACTCAAAGTTAAAGTTTCATAGGAATTATTGTAAATATAAAATCCACTTGATGGAAAATTTTAAACTCTTCTGTTTGAATCATCGTAGAAAATCCATCTTCTTTGTGGATAATTTATATTTTGGGGTTCGCAATTCGTCCATTTTTTTAAAAATCTGCCTTTTTTGTGGAACGTCATCCTTCTTTCTGAGATAGACAACTTTGATAATTTTTTTCTTATTCAAATATTCTTTTTCAACTAAAACTGTTTGGTTAAGGATGTGTCTTCCTGGGAAGCAGCAGTAGAAATAACTCAAGATCTTCAACTTAGTTTGTGAATTCACGTCTGTTGACCTTACTTTGAATAAACCGACTTTTCTTGAAATGAAGGTTGGATACCTAGGTTGAATACACTCGTATTCCCCTAGAATCCAAACTAGAATCCAAATAATTCCTGACAACTAGCCTGTACTACAAATATACCTAGGACAGCTGAACATATTTATTAAACAAAATAATGTCCTACGTATACTTCTCCTTACAGAATCATCTTGGTCCAATACGCCTCGCAAAGTTCATCCATTACCCATCCAATTTGCTGTAGATCATTACCAATTCAAATTTCGATATCCTATCTGGCGTTTGAGAGAAACGTCCTATGATCTCGGAATACTGGATAATTGTGTTATTGGTGTAATAATGAGCAAACAATTGAAACCGCTTTATGTTCTCAGAGACAATACGATCAATGTCTATTATAGAGTAAAAATTCACATACATAGGGGAATCGCTAATTTGACTGAGCAAATAATGCAGAATGATCCAATGAATGTTCGATTTTTTGAAAGACTAGAATCAAAATATATTCGTCGGGGTCTGCTAGTTCAAGATTTTCTAAACTGAAGAATAAAAATGTCGATTGACCCAAAATCCTCAGTTATTTACTTTGAACAACCTTTAAATTACCTTAAGTTTTCTATTTCCCGAATAACTGAAATGATTTTCAATTTTTTTTTTTCGAATCACGAATAAAAAAATAACCTTTTTCTAGTTTGCCCTAGTCACAACTCCTCCTCTCCTTGTCCCGTAGGTTCCTGCCTTGCTTCTTTCTTCCTCATCAAAATGCTAGAATCGATAATTTTCTGTTTGAACTCTCTACTACTACACCATCTTCTGGTACAAATTATCTTCGTTTCTACTCAGATTTACTCTTGTGCCTTCACCTTCCAAATGGTGCTCTCTCTTCCATCCACCGCTATCAGAACTACATCGTCTGTGAATGCTTTCAAACATTTGATGCCGGTTCTCAGCCTCGACATCCTTCTTCTGTTCTTTCCGTCTCTTACATCAAATCCTCTAATGAGCCACTTAATAGGAAAAGGCTTCTAAGGCTTTCTTACTAAGTCCTCGAAATTTCTGATATCCTTTTCCTTTTTTACCTTATCTGCGACATTATATTTATCTACACAATCATCTATATTATCCATCATACAAACAGATTTTGAAGGCTGAAGGAAGCTGAGCAAGGAGATTTTGCGATTATGTAGAGACTCTATACGGATTTTGGAAACAATAAGCCTGCATCAGTTCATCCACTACAAATCAAATTCGATTCTAATCATTATCATTATTCTGGTAAATTACCATCAATCGTCCTACAAAGTTTGATGAATTTAAACTCTCTGACCTATTTCTCCAATTAATTTGCATCATAAGTCCATTATTTGAATGAATTCGCTTCCATCAATAGGTATGCAATTCATTTGGAATGACTACAATCGTGCTATAGTTTTGCTGAATACACACTGATTGTCATATACCTGAATTAATTTTACTCAGATTGACCTATAATTTCTGGTTCAAAAGATCTATTCATAAGGAAGAGACAAATTTGTAGCCACACACACACATACAAGTTTCAACCGAATAGTTGAAATTTCAACCAAGAAGGTTATGATTTTTTCTCAAGAGATATCAAAATAAATTTCTTACATGAGATTCAAATATAAAATAACGTGCCCGCTGCACGGGCACATTCTCATGCCGCTTTTCTCGCATGTTTGAGCGCGCCTAGGGCACACGTCATTCGGTTCTCGCGGTTCGCGCTCGATGATGTGTTTACCTCGTGCTACGCGCTCGGCTACTTCTGTGCTTGATTTCGTTTACATTTTATTGATATTATAGGGTTCCAAATATTTCTAAACTGTTGAGAACCTCTGCTTCCATGAATATGAGTGATTTTTTTGTCATTTAAAAAAAATCATTTTCATCTAAGGCTCTCCTGGCCTGAAGGGACACATTATCATTACCTTACTCGCCACCAATATTCACATCTCGCATATTTTTATTAGCAGATTTAATGTTCCATTGAAAGCGAGGCCTTGTCACGATTAAAACAAAAATATACGTCTTATTGCAAAAAAAGTTCATATAAAACTTTGAGAACTTTTTAAGATGAACAATTTCTCTTTTTAATATTCCTTCGTGTCTCTCATAGTTTGGCTGAAAAATTGTATTTTCCTATTTTTCTCAGTACGTTATCATGATTAATACGAGAATTATTCATTTTATCAAAGAATTGTTCTATTCAATTTTTCGTTTCTCGCATACGTTTGCTGAGAAATAACATTTTTCATTTTTGATACCATTTTCCACGTTCCAAACGGAAAATATGCATCTTATGGAAAAAGTGGTCTTCAGACAATTTTCAGATCGTTTCAAAATGAATAATTTTAATCCTCAACATTTTTTTGTACCCCGCATGGTTTGAGCGGAAATATTCATTTCTAATTTTTCGAAAAGCTATTTCAATGGTAATCGGGCCAAAATGTCTGGTTAACGAACTCTTCTTTCCTTTTCGTGCTTCAAAAAACGAGCAAAAGTGTAAAACATGCTAATGAGCATGGAAAGTAAAATAAATTGTAGTATCACCATAAGGTAGTACAACATGAGCACAGAACAGATCCAGCGCACGGAACCAGGGCCAGGCAGTACGTAGCGCGTGGAGTGAGTCCCGCTTCAACTAGGAGGACGAACCACGGGGCACGGAACCACCAATGACAGGCATCGCTGAACCCCACCAAGAACTGCCAGGCAGTTGAGAGGAGGGAAAGGTGGATATAAGGGCGCACACGGCACTGGTCTCACCACTTGGTGCACCAGCTCGTCTGGTGAGACATCCTTCAGATCCTTAGAGTGCTCCCTAACTCTCCATCTTGTCTGGAAGGACTAGGTTTTCCTTTTTCTCGCACTATACACGTTTGCGCAAATTTGCGTGACCCAGGACCCTGGGTAGGCTTTTTTCGAATACCGAATAAGCCTAAATATTATTTTTTTTGCTCTTCCACATTCGTGGCGTATTTCAGAAGCAAGTAATCACGGTTTATTCACTTTTATTTGGTTTGATTTTATTCTCTCTTTTCGCGTCACCTCTTCCGCGATCGCCACCCTGGCCTGCGACCTTGCAGATGATTCTTTGCGTGAGGGATGGGAGCAGGCGCATTAGCAACTTGATCACACCTGTACATATCCCTTCAATAAAAGCTGGAATTTTGTTTTTTTTTGTGTTTATATAGTGAAAAGTAGGAGCGAGGAATCGCGGATACATCGTGGCCGGATTCGGAAAATGAAACGCCTCCTGTCGGAGCATAAGATAAACGCCGTGTTAGCCGAGCAGCTCACGAAGGAGGAACACGCTGCTGCCCGGTATTGGGTCAGTGTGGCCCCACCTCCTATCGTCCGCATCGCGACGGATACGTCAACATCCCAGTGTTTGCCAGAACAAATTACATTGTGACAACAGGCTCAATTGGCTCGGGCAGCCAATTCGCCAAACTTTCGGGACTGCCAGAACTCAGATACGGGCCTGTTCTCTTTCCAAACGCAAGGGACTCGCTTGCATGGCACTTGAGACAACTGACGATCCGGGAAAACAGCCGTCGCCCCCGGCAAAATTCCATATCGACCACTACGGGTGTCTTGCGAACCGTCGACTTTGATATTTGGGAACGGAGTCCCTCTGCTGCAGAAACCCTCGCAGAAATCGATTCGTTTTTGCGCGGAGACTCGTAAATTACTATTCATTGTTTTGCTAGATTGTTAGTTAATTTCACTTCCATTGTATAGTTAGCCCGAAGGCCAATGAAGCATGTGATTGCTGCAAATTCATTGTAGAAACATCATGAATCGACGATCCAGTATTGTTATAGTATGATATTATTAAGGAGTTATTTGTAATGAGACGATCCACATCTTTCTTATAAAAAGAAATTTATACTAGATCATAAATTGGAACGGCAGCTCGGGGATAATGGGAGACTACTTAGCGACAACTCCCATCTGGGTCGGACGAAGCTTCTTACAAGTGCGATCTAATATGATGATTCTTTCGAAATTTATTGAGATTACAGACTTTAGATTACAGACAGACAGATAGACTGAAAGTCACTGTATTGAAAATCGTTTTCCGACTCAGGGGGTCTCAAAACGAGGAGAGTTCATGAAACCCGCGAAAGTCAATTTTGGCATCAAACCAATACCTTTTCATTCAGAGCGAGAATGTAGAAAAATTTGTTTCATTTTTGAGCGAGTTCAACTGAAAGTGGAATTCAAAACAAACCGTAAATATATTCTCAGCTTGGACCATAAAACCGATAAGACGGGCGACGTGGATGGGACTAGGCAAAACGACCGATGATTGGACTTCAGCCTATACGCAGAATAGCCGCATATACCTCCAGTCAGTGCACAGATTGAGCTCGAGATGGCCACTCACGATTTTCATAAGCTCTACTAACGTTTTTCCAAAACCTATAATAATGCTCACAACGATATACCGGCTTATATCAGTCAACAAACAGTAAATGACGAACGGAACGGTGCGAAGAAGTTGTATACAAAGCCAGCTTAAGAAGAAAATGTCATCAAGCAATGAATCGAAAAATTGGGAGACCGAATTCAAAAGCAACGTATAACAAATTATTTTCAGAGAGCAAGTTGTAAAGCGGAACGTATAGAAAAGAATGTTCTAGCTTCACAAATGCTTCTTCCTAGAAAAGAATAGATTCATAGGCTAAGAAGAGATAGCACTCCCTCCCTTTTGAAGATAAGGAATATCGTTTGTGCTCTGGATTCCATGGACTGACCATGCAGGGCCTGGGGGACAGATACATTCCTTGTATGACTGCTACCGCATCATCACGTGTTTCTAACTGAGGTTAATGACCAGACCTACGAATCTGTGTCAGAGTCAATTCACATAAAATTGCCTTTCTATTTGGACCGTCATATAAATTGACGATCCATACCACAATACTTTTGATTGATACGTCATTCGTATAAAGTATCAATAAGAACCATTCTACGAAACTGTATTCAGACCAACACATACTGAGCTGAAATTAACACGCCTACAGCAGCAGTTCCTTGTCTTTAAAACAAAATAAGACAAAAAGGCGAGACGTCACCCAACCAAGTTGGCACCTGGAATTGCAGAATTCACGAACTCTGGAACCTACGGCTGACCAGAACAAAAAGATCTACTGCAGCAGCCACCAACTGTCTTCATTCTGGATCTCAAGTGAGTAAAAAGGAGAGGAAATATATTCCATTTAAAATCGGACGATTTTCGCGGATTTCCGTCGGCATTTCGGAGCGGTAACTGCACGATTCTGCGGAGAATTTATTGTGAACCAATGGACCGAACTACGCAGGAATGGACAACTCGCGCATGTCAAATGATGAGATTCCCTCTCTATTTTCACCTGTCATACAGGGAGTCGATGTTTCTGGTACGGTACATTGCCGTATGAGAATGCGCCAAACCAAAGACTTTGAATAAAATATCGTGTGTCATACGCGGGAAACGTTTCACGGACTCGTCACGTGATACACGTGTTTCCCGTCTGATGGCACAACATACTATTTATCCATTCTATACTAAACATTTCTACTTCCATTCATGAAAACTGTTAACAGCATTTCAGCGTGTTGATAACGTATCGCTATCCACATTAGGCTTCTCTGAAGGAAAACTGTCTTGAGCTTGAAACGAGACCCATGACTTTCCAGCAATTTTGACCACATTATATCGCGTCGTCCCTGTAGCTAAAAATTAAAAAAATTTCGAGATATTTTATCTTGTTTTTTTTCACATGATCATTTGGAACAAATACAGTCAAGAAGTATAAATCAGAGGGCTTTTGGATAAGGTTTCTTCAACAGGAAACAATTTTCAATCACCTTTGACCAATTACTGAAAATTACGATAGTCATGTTTTACTAACGCTACTGTAATATCAAGCAAGTTGGTTTCGAAATCAATTTCAGAGTATCTTTCTACATTGACGGTACTGCTTGAAGAACCAGATGGCTTACTTGTTATTTTCTTATGTATGATAATTATTATCATGACGCTATGTTTCATGACGAACTGACAATCTAGTTCAATATTACGATAACGTTCAAGTGAAAATGACAACCGGGATTTCGAGTTATCTGTCCCAAGTAATAAAACTTATGGGAGTTGAATCCGTCATCGCTCTTGTGAAAAGAGTTGAATTGCAGTACAGAAATCTAGGAGTCTTATTAAACTGGATCATTGCAGAAAAAATCGAGGGAGGAAGTAAGAAATCTATTTGCTTTTTATCGATAGAAAAATATGATGATCTTTCCAAAGCCCTTAGAACCAATTTTGGGACAACAGGGTCGTTGGAAGTACATCACACGAAATTTTTACAAGTAATTCAAGGAACAGAAGAAAACACACAGAATTTGAACAAAAGATTTATCAAAGAATGTGTGAACTGTTGTATGCTGTACAATAAAAGAATCCTCATATAGACGAGAGAAAGAGTTGTATGCAAAATGAAGAACAAACTGCTTTAGAAAAATACATTTTAAACCTAAGAGAAGAACTTGCAGACCGAGTTCCGAGTAGAAATCTAAGCAACATTGGAGAAGCTGAATAAATGGCAATCCAATCTTCTGATTGGATTGCCAATCAGAAGTTTGATAAGCTGAACGGAGGAAAATTCATCAATCATAAAACACTATTTAACCCTAACTACCTATCCGTACAAACCCCTCATAAAATTCCTTCCAAAATTCCAAACCCGCGATTCAACAATCATGAATACCCTTCAATAAATAATTTCCCAGATCACAGAATACCATTGCAACAGAGAGTCCAGTTATTTTGCAGTCACTGAAACAGAGGAGTAGAAAAAGTACCAGGAAACGGGGACGAACCCGGAGACAGAGTATCAGCAATATCTACGAATATGTATCAGTAAATATGTTTCGGCCCTGGTAGTCAATAGACGCGTGTTTGGCGCGTCCCCAAAATTCTACTTATAAGTTGTGATTTCTTGTATTTTTCCGCAAAATTTTTGGGCAGGCTGTGACCGTGAACATTTTCTGAGTGGTATGCTACACTGCTTGTGCCATTTGTTTGTAGATAGTGCTAATAATCGGGTTTCCTGACTGCTGAGAGAGAGACTGTACCAAACGACAGTTGGAACAATGGGTGAGTATCCAGCTTGTTCGAAAACGATCTCCGGAAATGAATCGGGCTCTATATCGTGCTATAGGTGTAGGCTGTTATTGCAACTAAACTGCATAAACGTTGGAATAAGTAAAAAAGACTTTGAAGAATCGAAAGAACGACAAACCAATTACTTTTGCCCCAAATGCAATATTCAGGATGATGTAGACATCTCTAAGAATGAATACAGAGGTCCTACAGCTGCTCCTATCAATAGTAATAAATCGGTTTCGAGTGGTACCTACATCCAACATGCATTACCTTTCTGGTTATTGTTGTCCTTCTCTCTCCTCATCGAGAGTTGTGAGGCCTTGTCGCCTGGTTGTGCTGTGGCAATACGCAATGCTGTCACCGAAGCACAGAAGGAAGCAGCTGAACAGGCATAGAATGCATTTCAGAAATCCTTCAAAGATTTTGAACAGAGGCAACTTCAACTTACGACGGATCTCAAAACCTGTAATACTGAATTAAAGTCCGACATCATAAAGAATTATGAACAGATGGGCACACTAGAAGTTTCTTCAACTTTCCATGACAATAAGTTGCAGACTGTACGATTGGACATTGCTGCCCTCAAGTCGAAGGTCACATTTCTGGAAACCTCTCACAATAATCTCGAGCAAGCTGCCCTCCAAACAACATTCGAAATACATGAATTTCCTGCAAAAACAAATAAGGACCTACCTTCAATTATTAAATTTATTGCCATGGCTAAGGGACAAATTTATCCAAAAACGGATGAAGAACTGATAGGAGGCAGAAGAAAATCAAGTACCTTTTGCTTGCTGATACCCTGCATGCAACCTTCTTTTTGCATGCTGACACAGTAATTTTTATTCTTGAATGTGCACCAGTAAATGAACTGGCTCCTGGCTGACCCCCGCTTACTATAATTTTAGCTTGGGGGAAGGGGGGGGGGGGGGTGAGCTAATGTTATTTTGCAGTTATCCCAAAAGTCTTAATGTACCCATGTTAATTGCTATGTCAAAAATGTTTGTAAACATTTGTAAACACTGTGTAAAAACAGAAAATATCATGACGTATTGCGTGCAACTAGAGGTTTTTTTTTATATCTCATAAGTACGTTCAAACGATCGGATATTATGGATCCTGAAAAGTTTTATCGGTATAATATGGGCTATGATGATGAGCATTCTCTGTATTCATTTCTTTGAACCCTTTTTAACCTAAAAAAATATTTCTTTTAAAAATTCATTGTATCTTGTGAATATTACAAGGAATATTTTGAACATTATTAATGATTTCTTCCGACGTAAATTGATTATTCATTACTTATTTATTATTTAATATGGGTTTCTATGCAAAAATGTTAAGCATTATTAGGGCCGAGTTCCATGGGGGTTGATCCAATTAATAGTGGAACAGTTTTCACTGAAAGGGTGTTTCCATGAGTTTGTGCACTGTGCAGTCACTTTTTGGTCGAGCCTCACTTGCCCATAGCGATCTCTCTTATACGCATTACTTTTTTCAAATATTTTAAAATATGTGATTATCCAGTATTTT
>WSXT02027538.1:0-13862 GCA_011762715.2 Neuroterus valhalla | reverse complement strand
CCAATCAGATTACACCAATCCCCACACTGGAATCCTCGACCAATCACAGGCATCGTTGTGAACATATATAATAACACACCACCTAAAAAAAAACTCAGTTTTAGGCTAGTCCTGAAGATGGTTATAAATAAAATAACAGTGCGTAGATTCGTAAATCACTGTTCATGTTTGCTGGGTAGACAATCTTTATTTATGGTTACCAACCTGATTTTCCGATAGATACATTACTGGAACTTGTACATATGTCAGTTTTATCCATTCAATGTGTCCGCGAGTAATAAGAAATTGGTGTTTGTGATGAATTTACATAATGTTTACGAGGTCAGAGTTGTTGAGGTCAATGAAGTAAAAAACTGTAAAAAACTGAATGCACTGTAATAACATTTAAAAAAACTCTGTGATGAGAGCAGTCACATGTAAAACTGACAATATTTTGCATCGGTTTATCATCTTTTAGGAAACAATCTTTGAATACCTCTTACAACTTCCCGACAGAACAATGTTCAGCGTGAATAAGAATTAGGATTGATAACCAGTTTCCTACTCTCTTTACCAGTGGAAAATGATACTGCACGATCACAAATATTTGTTTTTTGTAAGCCATGTCAGTAAATGTGTAATTCTGTGATTGCAGAGTTTCTATTGTTTTTTTAATTTAAATTGGCGTGATACGGTTTTTTGAATCTGTGTGCAAGAAGAAGCTCAATGGATGATCGCCTCAAATGTAACACTGGGAAATCGCACAAGACTAAATATCGGTATTTATCCAATACATTGTAATTGAATCCGAAATGAAGTCCTGGATTTCCACAAGCCTATGTAAATATGGTTATATATGTTTCACTTGTGCGATAGTCGCAGAGTTTATAATTCGGCATGGATCGATAATCTTTAATAAATTTAGAAAACTGTCTTTTTCCTATGGGTCTCATAGGGTCTGATAGGATACAAAGCCAAACGGGGAATCACTTGAATCAACTTACCTTACAGCCAAAAATTGACGCCGTTATTATTTAATGGGTGCATGTGCGTTCTTTGAAAATCAATCAGTACATCAGCATTGGCAACAAACCTCAACAAATCTAAGGTGACCAGATCTGATTCTCATCCCATCGCGAGAGTCTTAAAGTAGATCTGGAATATCGCACCCATTGCTTTAACACCGAGAGCTGCAAAAGGGGTTGTGAGAGCGATTCCTCCCTCAAAAGAATTGCTGGCATGGTCAAGGGTCACCCTCCTGGACAAATAAGTCATTCCTAAAGCCTAAAGAAGTGTCGACACCGTCCCCGGTTTCAGAGATATCCAATGAATTCACGCCAGATTCCGGGATAGTTTGAGACAGAAAACGGACAGGCGGGAATCAGATTCAGCTTGAATTTCGATTCCTAAGTTGGAGACGATAGCGAGAAAGATCGTAGTTCTCTGGAGGCCACTAGAGTTCCAGATGTCCCCCTGTGTTCCTCGTTGAATAGCGTCGAAGCTAGATCGCCAACAGAAAAATACAAAACAAAACGAGGAATTCATTTTAACTGTAGGGAATTATATACTCATTTTGACTTCTGAGGAATTCGTCAAAGTGCACTTCTAGACGTTTACCTTTATTACATGTCCTGTCAGTCCCGTCGAAAACTAATCAATTACTTGACGGATATGAATTTAAGCAAGACTGAAAAATAACTATGGAGAATGAAATCAGGATTTTTTCGGCTAAAAGAAACATGCAATGAATTCGGCCTTCTTCAGAATGAATATATTATTGGAATCATAAATATTAGACCTAAAATACAACTAGAATCGTCTATAACAACAATACTTCTACATCTTTGATGATATACTACGTTACAATACTTAAAACTAATTATTTATAAGATCGACTTTTTAAAAATTCTCATAAAATTTCGTTGTTGACTTAATCACAAAATTTCGATGCGACCTTTTTCACTACAAAAACATCAAAGTAATATGTATAATAACTTTTAGAACAAAATTGTATACCAGACAACTCTAACTTCTTTCATATATCAGAAAAGGTCTAATTTGTAGTTCCAATAATGCATTCATTCTGAAGAAGACCGTCGAAGAACAGTCGAAACGTAAATGAACAAACTGTGAGTCCTCACAGCATGGTTAAAAAATAAACATATGAGATCAGTCTAACAGTTAAAATGGACTCGTCCAACAGGGCAGGTCCGGTCGTGATTGGAACGACTCAGGTCCCAATGCGCTTGGGAAAGCTGTTGTAAATTTTGGCGCCCCACGTTGGGCGCCAATTGTAACGGGGATGCCCGGCTATCCAACGCTATATATTTACAAAATTCGAAGACCTGCAAATAGTCGATAGAGCGCAGAAATTGACTTCGGACCAGGATTCGAAGCCAGGCCGCCGATTTATCAAGTCGGCACGCTATCCACTGCGCCAGGAAGCCCAATACTATTCGGACCCATTGGTGTCGTGATGTTGGTGGGTTTAACTCATGTAAAACCACAAAGTTACAAGCTTCCCATCGATACGTAACTCGGCGCTGTTACACAAGAAAAGAAACTTGATGTGAAGTGCGGTCTCCTCCACAAGAGTATGCACCGGAACATTCTGTATGAAATAAGGTTGAATTGAACATTAAAATCGAAGGATGACTTAAGTACTTTTGGCAGTGATTACACCAGTTGGTCGTTGATATGTTGATGTACTGAACACAAAATTTTCAGAGGTTTGAACGCAGATTAAGAGAAATCACACTTGTTTGAACATAAGCGTTCTTGTTTACACGTTTTTCCGTTTCGGGAAGTCTAAAACTAGAATAGTTGACAGTGCTCGTGGAACCTTCCCACTCTTACAGACCTCCACCCAGAAGTTGCCATAAAAAAAGATGCGCGAGAATCCTATAATTAATATATCGAGATACATCGAAAGAAGCAGCAACACTGGTAACCGCGCCTGATACCAGGACAAAAAAGACTCCCTCCCATGAAAATAATGAGTGTTGAGACATTGAATCTAAATCATCTTCTGACAAGAGCAAGACATTTAATTTTCCTTTAAACATTTTTCTCACAAGTATTATGAATGTATTTTGATATTGACGATTTTGAATTTGCAATAAGTGACCCAAAAAACCGCTTATCTCGTATAATATTGGATCGAAATGTGATTTCAATTTACCCGTCTGCCACATTAGATGAAGCACTTCCTTTTGCAAATTTTTGACATCAGATTCGTAACCAGGTGTCCCCTAACCCTCCATCGCACTGATTTTGAAAATAATCCAAATTTATTTAGCCTACTTGTTCACCACATCGTATGTGCTTATTGTCATTCTTGTCTCTCAATATTTATTGACGCAATCTTTTCTTCTTGAACAGCGGATAAGGGAACATGTTGTGTGTGAAATACACTTTTCCATTTGGACTCGGCACTGATAGATATGTGGCATAGGTGAATGGCATATTCCCTGGATCATCTCCCCTTGAACTTCTATACTCTTCCGCATCTAAATCACACACAGTAAATTTCATAGCATAATATTTCCCGTCATCTTCATTAATCTCAGCTTCTGATGGACCATGAAGAGCAATATTGTGACCAAGTCTAGAATCGAGCAAGGTAAGAGAAGATTCGTAATGTTTGTCCCCGATTCGTATGAAATAGTGAAAGCCCCTAGGATGCACTTGCCTAGGTTGCATCCAATACGGTACTGTTTTTTCCTCTATTGGCTCCATAGTTCCCCAATACGTAGATCCATCGTCCATCGTTACAACAAGGGTTCTTGGAGGTGTAAAATACTGATGAAATCCATCTGCACCTGATTTTGTGAAAAAAGTGAACATGTATAGAGTTTTCCTGCACGATCAAGGAACCGTCTATAAACTACGTAAGAATTTTGAAACCACTTATACTTTCTTTTTGACGATAATACAAAATCCAATCTCAAAAAACTGGGAAAAATACAAAATGAAATTTCTTTTTAATGTTCAAAAGTTTATATCTGCAACTTCTGAAAGTTCAAATGGAAAACCAAGGACTCAAGAACTATGCCTATTGAAATTTCCAAAACCAAATAGGAAAATAGAAAAAATGGGATAAAATTGTCCAAATATTTCTCTTTGTACTTTTGAATTCTTATCGTCATTTACAATAGTTGCAGATAATACAGATCATAAGATATTGAAGTGGAAAATTGATCATTCCATAAACTTGCATAGTAATAGTATGAAATCATGATAAAAAATTACACCCTATTTCTTCGATTGCTTCAGCTGTTTCTTTGTATAATCCGTGAACAATAATGAATAATCCAAAGACACTGTTCAATTATTTATTCTATTTCTACGTTATGTTATCAATCATACCATCGATATCTCCAGTTGTCAAAAGGAGTTTGGCAAATTATCAATTTTGCACTTGACTCTTACATAGTTAACAAAATTTACAAATATTACTCAATCTTTCAGAAATGAAGAATTTCAGGCAGACATAAACCTATGATCAATTCTAAGACCGAGCATGAGTCTAAACCCAGGAATTTTCAACGCAAAAGGACGCATTCGAACAGGGGAAGTTCATTTTCACAAAAAAAAAAATGATTTCCCTTGCACGAGGTTTTCATCGAAATAATTCATTTTTTCAGCTACAGAAATAAATTCTCAATCACAGACATTGATTCGCTATTGGAGTAGACGCATTTGTAAATTTGTAATCACATGGTGGAATTTCCTTCTAAGGGAGAGAACATTAGGAATGAAAAGAAACGGGGAGGAATGAAGTTACATTCAAGAAAAAGAAATAATTTTCAGTCACTTAATTCAATGATAAAATATGAGTTCCCAAGAATTCCTTTCATCCTCGTAGTTCCACTTTCTAAACTTACATATTTGGGTTTTTGTCCTACAAAGAAAAAAAAATAAGGATTGATTTTTGAACATTAACCTAATATAAATTTCTTGGACAAAACGACTTAGAAATAGCATAAATCTATACTTGGTCTTGATATTGATAGAGATGAAATATACTCACGATCAAAATGAACAAACATCACAAAAGCGAGGATAATAGAGGCTAATTTAAGCTTCATTTTTCCAAAGAAATGAGAAACTCGAAAAGTTACCTCATTCTTGATAATTGCTCTTGGCGAGTGACTATATGAATGGCTGTTATGTATACTCTTTTTTATCACATCGAATCGATGACACGCACTCATTTTTCCCTGTTATACATAGGACAGAATGGGAGGAGCAATATTGTTGATCTAAGACCTCAAAATTTTTCACTCGTATGCTATAATTTATTCTCCTTGAAATCAGTAGAATGATCAAACATCACGATATGTGTGAAAACATAATTCCACCGTTTGTTCCTCATCTTTCTCTGTCTCATACAGAGACTCGAACAAAGATGGAAAAAACGCATATGCTCCGTGGAAATCTCTTGAATCTCCTGCACGTAATGGTTTTGATCAGTCGAATGTTTCAAACCAAATAGAACATAGAATTTTAGTTATGAAAGAGCAGCCATTTTTTTTAGATTTGGAAGGACTCTTATCAGAAGTTTCTTTTTTTAAGATTTGCTCATCAATTTGGTAAACATTTGATAATATGCATATGATCGTGTTTAATATTGGAAAATTTACTCTTGAGGGAAGTGTGGATTAGAGTTTTTCTCCGGAAGTTTGAAATTGAAAATACTCTACGAATATGCAAAGGCAGATCAATTGTATCCTTTCGAAAGATTTGATGAGTCGAATTAAATGATCACTTGTTGAATTATGGCTCACGTTGATCACATGGCTTGAACTGTAAACAAAATTGCCATTGTCTTTCTACGCGAAAATCTTATCCGACAATATATTTATGTTTTTTCATTCTGTGTCGTATCTGATGTATGTGTGCGATTCTCAAGTTTTTGTTCTAATTCATTTGATGTGTACTTGAAAATTATTTATAAAGTCACGAAGCAATTTTCGAGGTTTGGAAAATCATTCAACAAATCAATAAATTTGTCGGAATGCTGCGGAATACTGCTCCATTCATAGTTTTTGAGAGTACAAAGCTTAGGAAGTTTTGATGTTCCGACGTTCCAGAAATTTCCATTTTGGATTTAGCCTAAGTACAAATTAGAGATGATCTTAAGGCTTAATTATATTACCATAGCGAGATTTAAAGTGATTTTTTTTTGTTCTTGAATGGAAATTCAAAACATTTGATTTTTACATGGCAGTAGAAGGTTACTTCTCTGATACTTGGGTACCTTCAGGTCACCTAATTTTTGTTTTGGTCAATATTCTCTTCATTGATACACACCAACAAGAGATTTACTTAGGAAAATCAAGAAGGCGCATTTTGGATCATTTTCGAGAAAAATTCATTCGAAGAATTGCGAAAGGATGGTCGTTGAGCAGCAGTGTAAATGCATTTGCAAGCACCTGGTAACTCACCTGGTAAAGCATTTCGCTGATAATCGCAAGGTTGCACGATCAATTCTCCCAGCCTGCACTTTTTTTCTGATTGCGAAACTGTTTATTTATTCATTTCCTTATAATTTTTATGAAATAATTATTTTCGATGATTGTTTAATAATTTTTCAAAATAAAAATTCAATTTTTGGAAAGGTTTTTCCCTTCTCCTGAAAAATTTGTGCCGGTGGACTTTCATGGTTTTGCGGTGGAGCCCTTCAATTGACTAATCATTCCTGTGTTTTATTTTTAGTATTTTGTATCAAACATTTTGATTTCGTATTCAATATTGCGATTTGAAATTGAAACACTTATTGCCTAATAAAATACACAACTTTCCAAACGAAAGATAATGAAGAGCAAAAACAGAATTTTTATTTGAAAAAATTATTAAACAATCATTAAAAATTGTAATTTTATAAAAAATTAATAGTGAATGAATGAATAGGCTGTTTTGCATTCGAAAAAAAGTGCAGCATCGAGAATTGAGCGTGCAACCTTGCGAATATCAGCGAAACCCTTTACCAGGTGAGCCACCAGGTGCTTGCAAATACATTTACACTTCTGCTTAACGATCATCCGCTCACAATTCTTCAAATGCATTTTTCTCGAAAAAGGTCAAAAATTGCGCCTTCTTGATTTTTCTCAGAAAATCTCTAGTAGGTGTCTATCACTGAGAAAAGCATCGACCAAAACAAAAATTACATGACCTGAAGGTGTGCCCTTGTGATCTACGGGGCCTTTTTTTCCGGGATCGTGAAACATATTGAGGCGCGAATTCATCGAGAAATCACTAGAGGTTTCGAGATTGTGCAAGAGAAGGTTTAGGTTGGAGGTTTTTAGACGTAGTGAGTTTGATTTAGTTTGCCTGACATTAGAATCTAAATTTGTATTCAGGTCTCTAGTCAGTATTATACTATTATAATTTGGAGTGTGATGTAATAATAAGCCTGCTGACTCACTCCGAGCATAGTACCCTGGATACTTCAATGTGAAAGTAAACAGCCTCCCCCCCCCCTTCCCATCTCCTTCAGTACGAAAGAGCGTATACCGCTCCAAAAACATTGCTTTCGAAGGGATGTCAGGCTTAGGCCAGGATTCAGAAACTACAATGATATAATATGAACAATTAACAAAACAGTGCTCAAACTCAGAAGAATGTTACGAGGTAGATAACAGCATTTGCGTGACATAATTTCAAACTATTCATGAGATAAGAATATAGTATGGATCACAATATACAGTGCAGGCCAAAAGTTTGGATACACCTCAGAAAAAAATATTTTCCGCAATGCCATCTGACGCTCGATTGATTGGATCTATTTTCATTTTCCAACAAGACGACGACCCAAAACAGACTTCTTGTTAATATAAGGCTTAAGGAGAGCATAAACAATGTAGCAGTGTGCTCAAAATATTGAAGTAGCTGCATCAGTCCCCAGGCTTGAACCCTTTCTAGCTACTGTGGGATGAACTTGACCAAAGAGTGCAAGATTTAGAACAAAGAAGCTTTTTTCTGATGTTTGTGAATCTATATTGTACCACGAGTCTTGTCAACTATCCGAGAGACCCGTTAAGCTTGTTCATTATAAGTCTCACACTCATCGGTAAAGTTCATCTCACAGTAGCTCGATTGGGTTCAATTCTGGAGACTGAGGCGGATACTTTAATACTTTGAGCACATCGACACTTTGTTTATATTGTAAATAATCAGTGGAATAACGAAGAGAATGTTTTAGGCCTTTGCCTTGTTGAAACATGAAATTAGATCCGATCAATCGAGTGCCAGATGGTATCGCAGAAAAATTGTATATTTTTGATGTGTATTCAAACTTTTGGCCTGTACTGCAAGTCAATATTATGTTCAGCAAGAAACTCACAGTAACGCTTAATGTTACGGTGATATTTTATAACCAAAACAAACAAGTCTACTTGGTAGAAAACCAAAGAATGAACTTTAGTAAAGGCTTACATACGTATACATATGAATAACGGATTGGCATTCAAGCCAAATATGACCACTTGATGAAACATAAGAAGGAATATAAATAGAGCGAGAGAATTCCGAAAAATGGCAGGGGAAACTACGAGAGAGTTTATTGGAAGAAAAAATATTTAGAGACACTTTTGATTTTCTAAAAGCTGCTCCCGCGTCAAAAAAATGATTGCTAGCATAAACCATTTGGATCGTAAAGATGAGGGACCAAGATTTTCCGCGAGCCGTCCCCATGCGTCAGAATATTTTGGCGTCCAGAAACCATCTTATTAGCTCCTTCCAATACTAGTTCCTTCTTTCATATAACTCCATTACACTTTGTTAAAGTTCCTCTGATGTAGAGTATGGATTCCTCCTGCACAGACCATCCAGTAGGTGTTGTAGGAGAGTCTCGCTTACTCCTCCTTTTGTATACTAGACAACGAGAAGTCTCTTGATGGTTGAATTCGTCGATAACATTAGAAGGTGGAGACTGTCCTGAAGTGTTCGATTCACAAGGCTGTGTTCTGTATATCGATATAAGACTTCCATTATCATAAGGAACCTCTAAAGCAGTGGCAATTTAATTCATCACTGCTGGAAGGCCCTCCCCGTTTTTAAAAGGCAATCAATTTCAGTGGTGACAGCCAGCAAAGTATTGTTGTTGACTTCTCTGATCTGTTGACGTCATCATCAGCAGTCGCCGTCATCTCCAATGTATAAGAATTTTGTCTGGTTTATTGAACAATTTCATTCGACGCCAAAAATGAGCAAACTCCACAAAACTCAGACAATTCTTGCAAGCATGTATTGTGCATCAAAACACTGCATTTTCCGAACTGTGATAGCCCGAGTGTAAAAGAAGGGTGAAAGAGCCCAGCTGAAACGGGTTTCCTGGATCCCTGACTGCAGGACCCTCCCGGTCTAAACTCCAGTTTGGGTTTTGGCACGGAATCGACCCGAGACTCGCATAGCAACTAAGAAACAGCGTTTCGTTTGTGTACTAATCCACAAACGGACTTTTATCGAGACCACCGTCCTAAGCATCTAAGGGTAACAAAGGTGTTATAACGGCTTTTCGAGGATACCTGGGTACCTTCCCGTACCTTCCCGAGCTTTGCTCCTGCATGCGGGAATCTGCAGGGGCCGCCACATTTGTTTCCCTTACTAATCGTCGGATCTATACGAATTCTCCTTTTTCATCCAACAATATGGTGGGGTGGTTTTATGATGAAGTTATATGATAAGGAAGCGGTGAGGGGGAATGGGTTGGGCCCGAATGTTTCTAGCACTGTATCTCTCTCCCTATCTCAGTCAGTGATTGTGCCCCAGCTCCTTTGGGAGCTACAGGATTATTGGTTCCTCGAGGCGATTTTGAAAAGAAGAAACTGAAGAAGCTAGCGCAGCGGGCTGCAAGGTCCGCCAAAACACTAATGGACACAAATTCAAATGCTGAGCAACCGGAGGATATACGCAAGCTCTGCAGAAACGAGGTCGATGTCCCGACAGAAATGGTAATAGCGCACGGAAACTGCGAGTATCACAGGCGCAAGATGTTGCTTGTAGATGATTATCTCTATCGCCTATCTGGTAAGAATAATAAGACAGCGTTGTGTATACTATGTCACTGACCAGCGATTGCGGGAAAGCCTCTGGCACTCATAGGAAGTAACTGTATCAGTGAGTCGGACATATCAGCCAGCAGCGTAACTATGATCGCAACCTCATGGAGAGGGCTCTGGCGTCACGCTCAGGCCTGGATGGGGACGAAACGGAATTACTCAAGCGTCAAGGGCTTCCAGGGTCCTAACCCCATTAATAATAATGTGTAAGGAGAGGTCTCCTAGAATGCTAAAACTTTTTTAGAGTTGATTTCTAAGCATGATTTACTGCTAATAATCTGTTATATCACGTTATTCATACGCTGAGAGCAGCTGAGAAAAAAAAATCGAATCTATAAAATCAATTAAGTTCTTGAAATCGATGTATTTATAATGATCAGAAATATTCCAGAGATTGTTCTTAAGTTTTTATAACATAGGACCTCTTCCCTGGACATTGTCGGGGATGGTCGATTTCACAGTCTTCCTTTATTCACCAGTAATTTTTTTCCTACACATTCTGTTTTCAAAACGACTATATATAATTGTTGCATGAACTTCAAATTATACATAACGATAATTGGTTTTCTAGAAAAAGACAGTACTTATTTCGGAAAGAACGTGTGTCCAATCACCCGGATTCACCTTTTTTATGACAAGAAGATGAAATGATTTCCAATCACTACCTTCAATGAGAGTACATAAGTAGCCGAGGCATTTGTTTTATCCTTGTAGTTTCACTTGCTACTCTCAAATATTGAAGTTATTATCTTCAGAATAAATATTTCAGGAAAAGTATTCTGTAATTCCTAATGGAATTCACTCGCACCAAATTGAATTTGAATAAAACGTTTCAGAATAAGAATGATTCTCATTTCCAGTACATATCTATACTTGTTCTGAATATCAATTGGAATGAAATATTATACTCACCATTGAAATAAACAAACCCCACAAAAACAAGGAGTAGGGTTGTCAGAGAAAGCTCCATTTTTCCAGGCAGTAACAGTTCTGACAGACAAATTCAAGACCTAATTAATTTTTGAAGAAGCACGACTGAAAAGTTACTTGACAACTGATTGGTGTGTATGTTAAATTTATAATATCTCATAAATGGCACACGCTTATTATTCCTCAACATAAAAAAGAGTCGGAGAAGCAACATTGTTCATCTAAGATTTCAAAATTCCCTAGATATGCTGTATTAGGCTCCCTTGAAATAAGCATATTAATTAAACATAACGATGTGTGTGTTAAGAACAATTACAATTCTTGTTCCTTATCTTCTCATGTCTTATGTATCGAGAGTTGTTTTTTTAGCATTCGCTTCTCAATTCGGGAAACTTTTGATATCATGCAAATGATTGTATTCAACATTATATTGATTTCTTTTGCACATTTCGGGTTTTCTTCATCGAACTCAGCAGCTGAATCATCATAAGGTGGTTTTTCCATTCACAAAGTCAAAAGAAAAGAACAAAACCCTCAATCAGTGGACGAATTTCTATGAAACCTTCTGCACTGCTGTCCAAAAAAAACCTAGTAAGTGACTTTTGCCATAGAGGTTATTTTCTCACGCAGATATACCTGAAAATAGTCACTATGGAAGAAGTCATTTACTAGGTTCTTCCTTGGGACAGCAGTGCATTATGTTCCTAATATTTATATATACACATTTTCCGCGGAAGAATGATGATTTTGAGAAAAATCAACGCATATTGTAGTTCAACTGTTTACATCGGTCAAAATGAACAGACGCAGAAGAATTTTCAGTCAAATTCTCAATGAAAATGAGAATGTGCGTTTTTATTGTATAGACTACACTTTTTGAGCAGAACATCCGTAGAATAGAGAGTAAGTTTTATCCCGCGAGTTCTGCGAATCGCCTTAGCTCATATCTTGATATGGGTCCATTTCTTGATTCAGGAATATCTATTCTGAATATAAACATTGTGAAATTTTCTCGTAAGAATGTCTGCGAGTGTTGTAAACTTTTAGTGTTGTTTCTCAGAGTTTGTTCATCTTACATTCATGAGCAAGAACACTGAAATGGTAACTTATACTATCTCGAGACTCTAAGATTTATTGTATCCGAATTGGTTGACATTAGGAACCATTCTGAAGAATTTTTGAGGAAAATTCGATTTGTGAGGAAATCTCTTCCTCCTGTGTTCTAAACTATCTTCTAAATACTAAACGCAACGCAATCTCACGTACGAGATCATTTATGATAAAGATGTATTTTATTTTAATATGTATAGAAAAGCATGGTTTCTCTGATTTTTATTTGTTTATTACCTGACGGTAAGATGTTATAGTACTAAATATCACGATAAAAAAAATTTATCCTCATTTTCCAATAATATTAAATTTCATAATTTATACAATATTACATGACAACTGAGTAAAATTAACGAATTTTTGTAGCATACAAATTTTATTCCTCAACTCATTCTAATCTTAATTCGGCTGCACATATATAATGCATCATTTTTATTATAATTGCTCATTTTTGTAGGTGCCTTCTCTAAATTCGGAATTTATAGCAGCGATAGAATCAATTGCTATTGTAAAATAAGGAATCCTTAACAATAATGTGATGGCCACTGTAGGTAGAGTATATTTTCCTTTATTTCCATTGTTCTGACATTATTTCACAAATAAAATAATATAAATATTAGAGATTAAAGTAGGATACACATTCAATTTAATATTCTTATTTCAGTCATCTTGATCAGTGCTAAGAAAAGATTCTGTTAGCCATTTGCAAATCTGGGAATCAGCTGCATTTACCCATTTTACTAATGAATCATCTGAAATATTTCCACGTCATTTGAACTACGTGAAAATTATTCAATCAAAAAAATAAATACAGTTGTATGTTCATAAAAAAAAAAATGGAATTCGATTTCTCAATTCAAAAATTGATGTTATGCAATTATATCGAGAACTCACGGACAGTAAATGAGTTATATTATCGAAATCGAATTCCACTCTATAATTTGTTAAAAATAATACATATTCAAATGAAGGAAAATATTCATAATCTCATGCATGGTATGGAGTATTCAAATTGTATGATTTTATTCATTAGTTTACTAATCTATTCATGTATAATACATGCTTACGATGACAATATTTCCGAAACAGAAGAGATACTACAATAGAACATTAACCGATACTATCATCCATCCATAGTCTTTCATTCTTGTGTATGTTTAACTTCACAATATGATTTTTCAGTATTGTTACAATCTAATAACTCAAAATTATTTTTATTTCAATTGATTTTACTCCCTCTCAATATTCAAGAAGCATAATATTTCTTGACGTCTGCATTCATTTCAGCTTCTGATGGACCATGAAGAGCAATATCATGACCAACTTTCTGTTCGATGGTTCCACATTAAGCAGATTCATCCTCCATTGTCACAATCAGGGTTGGTGAAGGTGTTGAATAATGATGATATCCACTTTCACCTCACCATGTGATAAAAAATTTACATCAATGATGTTTTTAGCGCTATAGAGGTGCCGTCGTGGACTCGTTACACTATCATCTCCTTCAACTATAAAACCAGTTATTAAAAAATCTGCCCGCTGCGCGGGCACATTCTCATAGCGCGCTGCGCGCGCGGCTCGCAAGTTTGAGCTCGCCTAGGGCGCGCGTTATTCGGATCTCGCGCTCCGCGCTCGATAATGTATTTACCTCGCGCTACGCGCTCGGTTTTTTTAGACCTCGCGCTTCGCGCTCGGCTTCATACGTGCTTATTTCAGTTTACAATGTGATGCATACACAGAATTACAAATATTGCAAAACTGCTGAAAACCTCCACTTCT
>WSXT02027527.1:0-13862 GCA_011762715.2 Neuroterus valhalla | reverse complement strand
GGGAATTTTAGATTTTTTGAGAAAATCCAAAAAGTTGTATTCACCATCTTTTAGGGCTGCCAAAAAGAAACATTTTTTCTCACTTCACTATTTTGTTAGAATAAAAAATGAAGAATATTTATCATTTGGGTTGAAAATTCAATTTTTATGACCATAAATTCAACTGTTGTGCCGAAAATTTAAAGATCCGAAACAAAAACCTTTCATAATTGCCGGACAGTGCTTTGTATTGAATTCCTCAGTTTGAAAATAAGTAATGTAAATTTGTTCAATTCCGGGCAGGGATTGCCAGAAGTTTCAAGGGCCCCAAACTTTCATAAAAGGTTCTGAGGATTGTTGAAGTTTTCTAAACATTTCATGAGATTTACTGAGATTTAAAGTTATTTGTTAAGATTTGGAGTGTTCAGGGCCGCCACATTTGCCCTGAGAATTTATAAATTTATTTTCTGGAAGCTTTTATTTTGTTCTGAATTCGAATCGTCAGAAACGTCATTGATGAAAATATTTTTAATTAATCATATAAATAATCATGTAAATCATCATCAATCATTATTCATGCCAACGGTCATGCCACGCTTGGAAAACCAGTTCCCGTCGGAGCACTGAAGTTAAGCAGCGCATGGCATAGTTAGTAATGGGATGGGTAACTGTTCGGGAATACTGTGTGCTGTTGGCATGTTGGCGGGAGACTGGTGTCCTTCCGTGTATCCAACTCAACCATCCATAACTCTACGAGTTACGATTACCCCGCAAGGGATTACGGCCTAATGGTACAAAAAAAAATATGACAAGAAATAGTTTGGAGATTGACTATCTTTCTATTCCATTAGTCCTCCTAAAACCCAGCAGAGTCTGCTCAAATGATTTCAATAACCACGCATACATAGCTATGCTGTTTTTTTTCTCTTCAGGTTTCAAATCTCTAACGACATCTGTGATCCAGTCGTAGTAATGACTTATTTTCATGAAATCATAAGGCATTCTGGAATTAGAGTTATCTCGGTGATAAGAAATTCCAACTAATTTTCCATTAAACACAGCAGGATCACCTGGATCAGTTTGCCAATCATTTACTTCATCAGCAGAAACTCTAAACCTTCTGCCTGAGTCTACATACAAATTTGTGACCATCATTTCGGAAACTCTTATTCCAGTTTTGCTTTCCTGAAAGAAAAACAATATTATTACATTACATTTGCGTATTGTGGTAAGATTTCAAATTTTGTAATTTGAAGGATCTGAAATTTCTAAATTTATTTTTGTTGAGCTTTGAACCGAAATATTTTTTACTGGTGATAAGTGCTCATCGCACGAAAAAAATTTCACTATAAAAAATCTATTCTTTAAAAACCATAAATGACTATTACTTCTGTATTCGCAGATAAACAACTGTGAGTTATGTGTCTGAAACAAAATGTACAATAAGAAACCTATTTTTCTAATACTATAAATGATCATAACCTTCTTTTTTTTCAATGAAACTTTACAATATAATGGGTCAATTTACACGTCTCGAACTAGGGAATCTTCAATATACTTGCATCAACTGTGAAATCTGTACATGAAAAAAGTTTTACAATGAAAAACCCATTTTTTAATCATCCAAAAGTTCTCACAAAAAAGGGTAATAAATATTCTCAGAAATCTTACGGTCAGTTTTGAGATGTTAGTGGTAAAATTACGCTCACAAAATTTCATCAACTTATCTGCACCCACATACACACATCCAAACATACATCCGGACATTTGTTCACAATATTGTAATAGACATTTTTGAGGGAGGAACGTTCAATTAAACCATTAAAAGAATTGTTGCAGGAGGAAGCAAAAAGTGAATAGACAGAAGAGAAGAGAGAAAACTACTTCCACATCTATTTTTCTATCTTGTCATCTCCATATACGATCAGTACAAAAATACAATAAACATATTAAGGCAAGGGGTGAAATTTTGATTGTGATATGAAAAACAGGTAAACATTAAGGGAGGAAAAAGGGAAAGAAAATGGGTTTCAAAATATGTGAAGAGAGAATTGGAAAATATCAGGGGCATACAGAAAACATAAATGGGGGTATGAAAGAGAAATTGATAAGGCGAAGTGAATGAATGGGAGGAAAGTGTTAATGACAAGAAACAAAATGGCACTAGGATAACGAGAAATTAATCAATGTAACAGTATATTATGAATGAGGATATATGCATGCAGACGAGCAGGAGTTAAAAGATTCAAATATGGAACTGTGTGGAATGAGAAAAACAATGCAGATTATGATGTGGCAGATGATGAGATAATAAAGGAAATTAGAAAGTTTTAAGAAGGAATGCTCATGAATAAAGAAATGAAATAGCTGATGGTCAAAATAACTAGAGATATGAAAAATTCTGAAAATCTCTTTATTCAAAAACAAGCTTACCTCAATTTGATTTAATCCCGATACCACCACCATGGAATGCACTTTGAAATCATGAGAATAATGGGCTATTTCGATTTTCCGTTGTTTCTCATTGAATGCAATGGGATACTTCAGCTGGAAATTACAGCTTATGAATTTTTAATTCAATCATCAGGTATGTATTCAACTAAGATAACTAAAATCTTTTTAGAAGAATAAACATTTTTATTGAAAGGAAATGAAGAGCTTTTTAAAAAATTTATAAATATCCCTCTATATAATATGGATGGTCTGCAAATTCGAAATTTCGATATTTTTACTATTGTTGACTCAACTGACTGGGAAGATTGTTTTTTATGTTTGAAACGTCAGATTGTATTATTTGACATTATACTTTGTTGTAATGTAAGTTATGTGAAATGAGTATAAATCTAATAAACGTAGGTTATTTACTACGAAACGCTGAATACTATAATCCATGTAATTAAAAAAGAATAAAGAAGATTCAAAATGCTAACTTATTCTCAAATCAAGTTGGAATAATTGCGGAATAATTGGAAGGATTTCCTCAGGAATTTTTTCTTAATTTTGAGGAATATGAAAAAACCCATGTTTTGCGCGACCAATTTGCTCTGCTTGATTGATATGAAGATCCTGAAAGAAGGTTGAGACAAAATTTGCCATCTTTCTTGCCTCCAGCATCAATTGGTGACGATAACCTTCGCCTGCTTTCGATGTATTTTGTAGAGGGTAATTATTATGAAACTGTGATTTTTTATAATTCTGCCATTGACTATGTAATATATGCACAAAGCCTTCTCATTTTTTCTTATGATCAGTTCCTCTTGAGACCAATCGAAATAGGACTAAGCTTGTGTGTAAAAGAAAGAGAAAGAGACGTCGTGAGTGCGCGCACGAGAGTGCAAGGGGAGTAGCCGAGCTATAAGCAGGCTGAAAATCTGCAAATTTTAATCATTAGCAAAAACTGAGAATATAATGAAGTTCAGCAAAAAATGAGCATATTTGACGTCTGCCAATACTTCGAGTGCAGGAATGCTATAAGTTATTGTTTCTTCCTGGTCCCTTGGGAAAACTGTCAATCTATTTCCAAATCAGTAACTTTCATAAAGGTCCTCTAATGATATCTCACATGAATAATAAAAGCTTTGCTTTGGAATTTAAAACTTGAGGCTGGGAAATTTAATTCAAAAACATTTGAACATTTCTGGAACCGTGACTTCGAAATATTAGACTTACTTTAACAAGAGCTAAGTCATTATAAGAGTTGTATCGAAATTCATGGGGCCAGACAATCTCCTCGATTTCATGTCTATTCCCTCCTGCATTAATATTGCTTGTTCCTGTTATGACTGTTAGCCACTCCAATGGAATTCGGTGTAAATCTCTGCCAAAATAATGTATGATTTGTTTAGAATTTGAAAATATTTTGATGGAATTTACATTTTACAAAACTCAGAATAAAGCAATAAAGTGGAAGAGTATGCAAATAAATTTTGGAAAATTATACTACTAACGGATAGTATCAGCAAACCCGAGTAAAAGTTATATAGCAATATGGGTGCTAAATTGTCACATAAAGAAGAAAAAAATATAATAACAATTTTTCAGGACTTTTTACTTCAAATTCAACACTTAGCAGGAGCTAAGAAAATCAGTTCGTTAGTTTGCTTCTTTACACAAGTGATTCGAAGAATTTTACCTTACATTCGCAAACCATCAAATACTAACAAATCTACACAAGCTGACAAAAAAATGATTTTATCGGGCGAGCCTGCTAAAAATATTTGGATGTTTAGAGGGTTGAATGAAATTGAAAATCCTATATATCACTTTTGGAAAATATTGAATAAATATATTCATTGTCCTAGATCCTGAAAAGTGTTCGAGTTTAAGTACCAAATTCCTTGAGGATCGGAATTCTATTTTTGTATGTCTAATGTGATGATTCAAAACCAAAAAGGTCAAATAAATAATATAATTAATAATAAACCAAACATGTGACGTGAAATAGATTGTAGCATGAAGGAATTGAAACATGACATCACCAATGGCAAATTATTGACGTCATCAATCGAGATAAAAACTGTTCTATCCAGTAAGTCGTTGGACCAAATCACACACAGTATACAAAACTTCATCAAGTTCAGGTAAGTAGTTTCGGAGCTTAGTTGCGACAAATTTTGTGACGCGAAATTTATATAATATATAATGAAAAACTTTCGATGGTAATGTTAATGTTAAAGTTTCGATGAAAATTTACCCATATGTTTTTACTCCAGATGTTATGAGCCAATAATCGGTCAATATTGCAGCACCACACCATTTTTTTCCGTGTCTAAGAATCGATGCCTGAAATGTGAATTTCATTCTCAATTCATAATTGATCATCTTATCTGTCAAATAATGCGCCGCCTATAGAAATCCCCTAATTTTCACAAGTTTTTTATTGCATGTCCCCAACTTTTTCCTGACTCATTGTTATACACAAATTTATAGTATTTGAACTCTTCAAAGAAAAAGATAACTCACAGTATAAGGAACATGCTGTATTGTGCCTTCATGTTGATGAGCTGTAATTTCATATAAGTAATTTCCATCTGCAATTTAAAAGAAAAATATACATTAGAATAATTTACGAAGTATTTTAGTAAAAAACTACTTACTTGAAAAAGTAGGAACAAATGTTACAATAGCTAAAATATAGCTCAAAATCATCTTCAAAATAGAAATGATAACATCACAGCACAGATTCAGAAGCAGAATGAATATTTAATTTGAACCAAAATGTGTGAATGGCCTAACGGAAGTACACGTGATCCAATTAGTCGCAATTTATCTTATTCCTATCTTAATTAGGAAAGTCCCTTGCGTCATATTTTTTCTATTTAATAAAATTTTGACATATTTTCAAGCATCTGCGGAATCCATGAACGTTTTTGAAATTATGCAAAAATTAAATTTTCCATTCTTTTTTTCTTATACTGTCTCCCTCTTACGGGTTTAAGAGTCTTCACATAAATAACCATTGCATATACATATGCACATTAATATTTTCTTATCTACAAACTTTATTTCCTTCCTTTCTTACTGTTTTTTACAATAACTTTCAAAGAGTCATTCTCTGGCTTTTTCTCCTTTCCTTTGACCATATATCTCTTCATTCTCCTCCAGCCTATTCATACATCCTTCTTTTAAAACATTCCTATCGAAAATCCATTTTATTCTCTCCTTTATAGTCTACCATCCTTCTTTGGCACCTGTACACCTTTCCAATACATGCAACCATGACTCCTGCTCATTTCTATATAATCTACAAAAAATCTCATGTTCATACATCCAATATTCACATCCTCTTTCCCCCTCTTCCATTCTAAATCTTATTCCTCTATTTCAATTGCTCTTCTTTTTATCAAGTACCAAGTATTCTGGCTCTCCCTCCCCCTTAACCATCCTATGCCAGCTTTCCTCCCCTTGCATCGTCCTTATCTCAGCATCTCTTCTCTGACATTCTCTACCCCTCACTTACGTACCACCCTTCTTCCGTATCTCTCCTTCTTCCATTTCGAATGTTCTATGTTACCGCTCTGCTTTTTATTTATAATTTTCTGGGTACATGCTTGAGCAATCCTGTTTCTAGACTCTCATCCTCCAGTCATTCTTATACCTTCTTTTCCCTATACCCACACTTTTTCCATCACAGTTAAATCTTTTTCTCTCACATACTCTTTGAACGCTCTTATCATTAGTCTCAACCCATCTTTATCATCCGCTACTAAAACTCCATCGTACGTGTTTGCTAGTAAATTGGGTTTATTTTTTTCCAATATTCTTTCCCTTCTTTTCCATTCTTTCCTCCAAATCTGCTAATAGATTACTAACAAGGAGAAGGCTCAAAGGGCACCATTGTCTCAGTCATTTCCCGTCCAGGATTCCTCACTTTCCCTGCCTTCTATCTTTACCCCTAGCTTTGTCTTTGCAAATATCTCCTTTATCCTCCCTGTCAACCCTTCATCAACTCCTTTCTCTTTCATGGTCTTCCATAACACCCTCAGATCACAGAGCCTAATGCAGCTTCAAAATCCACAAACAGTCCAACTTTTCCTATCTTATGATCCGAGTTTCTGTTGACTAGAAAATCGAGCACATAGATGTTGTCTGTGGTCCCCATCCCTTTTCTAAACCCTGTCTGGTTGTGTGCTAACATGGCTCAATCCCTTTCTCTTCACTTGTCCTTTCAGCCCCATTCTGAGCACTTCCGCGCAGACTTTGTATCCTGCTAACATAGGCGTGATACCTCTATATTTGACTACTCTTCCCCCCCCCCCTTTCTTGTTCAATGGTTCTACCTGCCCCGTATCTCGCTCCTCCAACCACCCTCCACATCTCCAAGCCTTATTGCACATCCTTCTTATCGCTGATCTCGCTCTTCCTCTACCATATTTCAGTGCTTCATTCTCCACGCTATCCTCACCCCTTGCCTTGTTTCTTTTCAGCTTTGCAATTGCCTCATTCACCTCTTTTCTACCGATTCCTTCCCTATTATTCTCCTCCTCCGCGATAGTCCTTCTTTGTTCCCCCTTTACCCTGTATTTCACGCCTCCCGACTGCTTATTGAAATACTCCGTCTTATCCCGCATTCTGATTCCTAATTTATACCCTTCCTATCTCCTCTCCCTATTTATCACTTCCCACTCTCTATCCTACTTTGGTGCACGCTCAACCTCTTCCATATTCCTTCCTCCTTTCGTGATCCCTTTTCCTCCTGTTCAGTTCTATCCATTTACTCTCTCATCAATTCTTTTATTCTTTTCTTCATTCTGTTTTTACTTTTCCTGCATCTATCGTCCCACCAGCCACTCTTGCTCTTCTCCCTACTTTTCTTTGGTCTCATTTCCTCTCTTACCTTATCAACCAATTTTCTGAGTTTTTTCAAATCTTCACCTCCTTGTTCTCCATTATTTCTTGAAATCTTCTCCAGTTTCCTTGCTCCCAACTGCCTTTTTATGTTTCCTTACCCTTTTCCCTTCCTCACTCTTTCTACCGCGTTTTGGACCTACACTTTTCAAAGTCACTAATACAGGAAAGTGCCCTGAGCCTAACTCGTTGCCCACTTCCATCCCAAACATCAGCTACTTTATTCTTTCTTCAGGCAGGATGTAATCTATCACGCTGTCCTCTTTGTCTGAGGACGGCATTCCTCCCTTCTCATCTCCCCTATCATTGCCATTACAAATGAGTTCGATAGATTCAATAGTGTTTTACACTCCCGATCAACTTCCCTGTGCTTCAACTCTCTCCTAAACATCTCGCTTTCTTCATCCCATATTTTGACCTCTATTTCTCTGGTCTATACATTTAAGTTCATCCATATCAATTGAAATTTCTAATTTCTTTCCTCCTTTACTTTCTCCACCATTACCCCCTCAATGTATTCTTTTCTCTCGTCCGCCCTCCCTCGTCTCCCACTGCCTCCCACAATCCTCTGTTAATGTTTTTTAACCCTGACACGTTCCAGAAAGTTACCCTTTTCCTCTCTTCACTCTTTTTCTCCTTCATCTCTTCCACGCTCTGGGAAGTTCAATGTGGATTTTTGCTAGGGAAATCATGTGCGGATCAGATATTTAGCTTGAGACCGATCACAGAAAAAAGCCTTAAAGTAAACAAAAAAGTTTTCTCTGCATTTATTGATCCGGGAAAAGTTTTTGAGAAGGTAAAAAGAGCTAAGCTTCGGGACCTCCCGAAGCAATATGGAGTGACTGGGTGGTTTCTGAGGGAAATACGAGCAATATATAATGTTAGTAAAGTAAGTGTGAGAGTAAATGGACCACTGAGCTATTGGTTTGAGATTAAGCCGGGTGTTAGGCAAGGATGCGTTATGTCCTCTCGGATGTTTAATATATCTATACATGGACAAATTTCTGAGAATGGCTCTATTTGACGAGGAAGGTGTTGATCTTGGAACAGTCAAAGTTCATGTCCTCGCATTCGCAGATGACAAGATCGGTAGGGCAGAATCAGCCGATGATTTGCAGAGGATGTTGAACAGACTGGATGCTATGTATAATTATGTGCTAGCACCAACTGTGCTGTACGGTATCTAGGCAAGGTGAATGGTAACGTGTATCAGAGAGGTAGACCGAAAAAAGATTTATTGACACGTATGAATAGACTCTAAAGAGAATTGAGATAAAAAGTCATAGAAACACAAGAGCTTACATAAAGAAGTGAATGGATGTAAAGGAAGCGAAAGATGCATGCAAGGGTAGGGATTTGTTGAGGACAATTGGTAATTAGAAGAAGGAAGATGCCTGAGACAAGAGATATTGGATACTGATGGACATGTGTGGAGAGGTTTCCTTAGAGAATCATTGTGATGGCTTCGCGAAACTCTTCACCTAGCATGATTGCTAGAGAGATTGATCAGCAACCTATGTTGGAGCTGTGTTGAGGTACGAGTGTGATGTTGGTATAACCAGGACGCGGTGACTTATAGTTCGATCTGAAACTTACCCCTTCTCTTCCTTCCCTCACATCCTCAACTCAAACTCTCCACATAAATTCCGTAATCCTTAGTAGTACAACACGACTGGAACCAAACGGGAACGCTTACCCCGAATCAGTTCTGGCTTTATCGTATATAATAATTATAATGATAATAATAATAAAAATCATAAATCACAGGTATAAGAATAGCATGAAGTACAATCTTGATTGAAGTCTTATTTCACTAAAGACCTACAAAAAAATAGAGAAAATTGAAAACTTTGTTTACGTGCGATTGAGATCCAATCATAATAAAATTCTACTCTTGTGAGAATTATAATGAAGTTTCGAGATTATTTTCTGAGTGACATTAATGTATTGATTATATAAGTGAGAAATAGAACAGTGCATATTAGGCTTTATCTATTTCACTCACTGTTCGTAATATAATTCAATGCTTTGAAAAATAATTTAAGTTCATAAATATTGATGTTCTCGAATGTAAAAAAAATCGATTATATTAACGTCTCTGCTTCCTCGTTGAGGAAGCTTTACGATGGTAGCAATTTCAAAAGATGTTGAATTCACTAAATTGAACTTTACATAACTGAGGATTGCTTGATTCGAGACGAGTAAATTTATCGTCAATGTTAATGCATTTGCAGGGACAGAAGAGACTCATTGTTTCGATACGTTTTGATTGACCTTTTAATATTTTTTTATTCTGACATACTCTATGAAGAGGCAAATATTTACCTGAGATCAAATATACAGGTAGTTTATGTTTTCAATATTCGAACACAATAGTACACAAGATTTTTAGACCTCAACTTTTTTGCGACTGATAGAATTCTTCATCCTGAAATAAAAATTTTGAATTGTTTTGGTTGACGATGCAAGATATCACAAAATACCGACCGACAAGTCGTTTCTTAAATTTTTATTTATCTCTTGTTGTTTCTGATAAGCATGTAAAAATTGAATTCCATGAGAAAAAGAATTCTGTATCCTTTATGATGAAAAAAAATCTTCTGTTCACAAAAATAGTTCTACTCGCATGAAAGTTACAGATGTCTTCCCCATAGAAATCCTAATTCAACGAAAGATTCGCTAAAAATTTAAGCGTACGTTTCCCGTAAAAAACGACTTTTTATACCTTCAAACAAATCGTTGCCACTTTGTTGGACTATAGAGATCCAAAAGAAAATTTGCATGTTTTTTTTTCAATAGATGTCAAAATCCCAATACTTGTAGCTTCCTGGAAATTTCCCTTTCTTAAATCGAAAAAATACATGTCCCCGAACATCTTCTAAAAGCAATATATTTGGTATAGGAACAACATATTATGCGGGAACAAGACCTTTTAAATATAAAAGAAAATATTCTACAATCAAATAAAAAAATATACAAAGAAAAGTAACCGAGAAACTTTCAGACTAAATTTTTCAAAGACTGAAAAATATATACCTTTATCAAACATCTATCGATTATACATAAATGGTATTCACGATAAAATGTCGTTTAATAAAAGTTTATATGAAAACTTTAAATAAAAAATCTCCGAGAAAGATGAAAATACTACAATTTTTTTGACATGATTGTACGATTCCTTGTACAATTCTTTCTACACAATTGTAAGATTTCATAGTTTTGAATTTATTAGAGAAGAATTGTTTTTTGAAATTTATTGAATTCCCGGAAAATCGTAAAATTTTTTAAATGACTGATGGACAGGTTTTTTAAATAAATACTTATTAGGAACCGTTAAAAAAAATTATGTTTTGGTATAGTACGTATGAAATGTAACTTTTGATTATTGACTTGAAACTTTTTCAAACCAACATATTTTTCCGTTTTTATGCATTCTTGTTTGCACAAGAATAGAGGTATTAGCACAATAAAGCAGATAAAATTCATCTGGATCTTTAAAATGCGTCTGAAAAGTATTCTTATTGATCGCATCGTCGCCTCCCGAGGTAAAATTGACTCTTGAGAGGTACTCATGCAATTTTTCAATGTTGCTCAAACGAAGAAAAAGTACCAGAAACCAATACCAGTGATTAGACTCGCTTTGTTTATATTGAGGGTGCTCGTAGTACGGGAATGTAAAAGTCTAGATATCAGCTAGAAATGCTCAGTCGTAAAATATTCGTCGGGACAATAGCCATGCGATCCCTATCTCTGAAACTTACATTTTTCGCAGTAATGTACACATTTTGTGCGGGAACATACGGTATATTTAATACCCAAGAGTTTGGTGAGCTTAACTATTAAGAGAAAGTGTCAATTGAATTTTTACATTCTCATTTTGAATGAGAAGGTATTGGTTTTATGCGAAAATTGAATTTCGCGGATTTAATTGAATCTCCGCGTTTTAAAACCCCCTGAGTCAGAAAGAAGGATTTTTACGAAGGTGTCTGTCTGTGTGCCTGTCTATCTGTAATCTGTAGACTCGATAACTTTCGAAAGAATGATCATATTAAATTGTGCTTTGGCACACTTCTTTAGGTCCCGAAAAGAAAGGACGAGTTCGTTAACCATCCATTGTGGACAAATGCTTCTGGTTTTATCCATCGAAATAGCTTTTTGAACAATCAAAAATGCAGATTTCCGCTTGAACTAAGCAAGATGCAAATAAATGTTACAGACCAAAATTATTCATTTTGAAAAGATCTAAAAATTTGTATCAAAGCACTTAATTTCATAAGATGCATAGTTTTTGTTTAAATCGTGGAAAATGTTCCCAAAAATGAAAAATTACATTTTTCAGAAAAACTATGGAAGATACGAAAACAATCAAATGTACAAATATTGTTCACCTTAAATAAATCTACAAATTCACTGTTGATTATTTTTCGATAAGACGAAAAGTTTTCGTTATAATCACCATAACGCTCTTACAAAAATGAGAAAATACCATTTTCCAGCTAAATAATAAGAGACAAGCAGAAATACTGAATGGAAAAATAGTTCATCTCAAAAATGCCTTCAAGTTTTATTTGAACTATTTTTCAACAAGACCTATATGAGCCCGCCCAGGGTGCGCGTCATTTGGATCTCGCGCTTGATTCAGTCTACAGTGTAATGCATACACAGAGTTGCAAATATCGCCGAACTGTTATAAACCTTTACTTTTATGAAGATTATTGGATTTTTTTTTGCTTTTTGATTAAAATTTTTTGGAAATTCCTTTGGAAATGCCTTTTCTATTCAATATTTTTTTTCTTGCCTCTTATTATTTGGCTGGGAAATGGTACTTTCTTATTGTTGTAGGTGCGTTGTGGTGAGTAAAACGGAAACTATACGTCTCATCAAAAAATGATCAAGAGTCGATTTGCAGATTTTTTTAAAGTAAACAATTTTTGTTTTTTTCATTTTTTCTCATCTCACATAGTTTTTCTGAAAAATGAATTTATCATTTTTGGTAACATTTTCCACAATTTAAACAAAAACTATGCATCTTTTGAGAAAAGTGTTTTCAATAAAAGATTTGGATCTTTTTAAAATAGATCATTTTGCTTCTTAACATTTTTTTGTATCTCGCAAAGTTTGAGCGAAAATGTACATTTGTAATTTTCCAATAAACTATTTCGATGGATAAAACCAGAACCATTGGTAAAAAAGGCTGGTTAACGAACTTGTCCTTTCTTTTCTGGCTTTGAAAAGTGTGTCAAAACACAATCCAATCTGATCATTCTTTCGAAAAATATCGAGTACATAGATTACAGACTACAGACAGACAGACGGACACTTTCGTAAAAATCGTTCTTTTTGATTCAGGGGGTTTTAAACCGTGGAGATTGCATCAAGTCCGCGAAATTTATTTTGCGCATAAAACCAATACCTTCTCATTCAGAATGAGAATGTTAAAATTTAATTTGATAGACGAACTATGCGAGATGTGAATATTGGTGGCGAGTATTGTAATGAGAATGAATGTTCCTTAAGGCCAGTAAAGCCTTAAGTAAAATTAGGTTTACAAAAATTTTGATCAAAAATTTTTAATAATTCAATAATCTTCATGGAACTAGAGGTGTTTTAGATCAAAAATAAAAGAGGGGGAGCATTTTGAAACTTCTTTTTGGACTTTTTTTTCCAAGACTCAAAAATTGTAAGTACGGTTTCTTGGAGTAGGTAAAAAGTGAAACAATTTATCCTTATGACTTTTTTTGATAAAAACAAAATTGTCAGAGTGGTGACATTTTCAAAATTCGAGAATATAAACGAAAATGAAATTTTCACGCAATCAACGCAAGATATGAAAAAAGGTTCGAAGAAAAAAATGTTAATTTTTGGGAGTCCACCAGGATGATCTTTACAACTTTTCGAGTTTTCTCAAAAAATCGAAAATTCAAATTTTGGTCGCACAAAAAATAGTGTAAAATAGAAAGATTTATTTTTTGGTCAAACTATTTAAGGTAAGGGAAAATGTAAATAAACTAAACTTGTGCACCAGAAAAAGATCTACAAATTTGGTATAATCAATTTTTTGATAGGACAAGTGGTTTTTGCTTCATTTATAAAAAAGCATATAAATGAAAAAATGAACTTTTTGACAATTGACGCAAGCTTAGGAAAAATCAAATAGACGCAAGTTCTTCACCAGAAGAATATCTTTAATGTGTTATCAACTTCTTTAACTGGATATGTATTTTTCATTTCAATCAGGAAAAATAACTATAAAACTGAAGTAATAAAATTTCGGAGAATGTGCCCGCGCAGCGGGCAGATTTTTTCTGATCTAATTAGGGAAAAATTTTTTTCGCCCACCCTAGTTCAAAGTTCAACACAATAATGATTTCCATTTTAGACCGACGACTAAATGCTTTATGGAAAGTTGTCAGCTACATGTCACGCAGAGCAGAGAGAATGAACGTAGACGCTGTTTTTGGTTTAGTTCTAGCAGAAGGTAATATCTTTCTAAATCGTTACTTATTACTACATATATCAGTCATTCCTGTCTTATA
>WSXT02027516.1:0-13863 GCA_011762715.2 Neuroterus valhalla | reverse complement strand
TCTCTTGATTAAGAAATCTATATAATAATCCTAATAATCCTAATAAAGTAATCTACATTTTCAATAATGATGTTTTTATTTTCCTCCTTATCATTTATTTATTTCTCGAATTTTTAATAAAGTCATCTTGTCTAAGAAATAAGTTCGTTTGACTGAAAATACATAATAATCATTTAAATTTAAGAGAAAAACGATATCAAAGAAGAAAATCGGCCGTGCAATGTGATACGCGCGGCGTTGTGAGGAACCGCGCTCGACACCACTAGATACATTAAATTTTTTCCGATAGTAGTAATGAAATCGCCATTTTCAAATAAATCGTTTTCGATCGGAAATTTGACGTAGAATACGATAAAGATACTGAGAACCAGTTCATGGGGGTCAAACTATTTAAAAATCAATTTTGAAATTTCAATTGTTGAAAATATTTTTAGGATGGTTTTCTTATCAAAGCTTGTACTTTTACCTTTTAAATGAGGAAACGAAAATGTTTCTAGCTTAAATAGAACAGGAGTTGTGCATTTTCAAAAAAAAGTTTCCACTATAATTCTCAGTTTTTCAACACTTCCTATTTCTCAAAAAATTGCGAAATCAAAAAAATCCTCAAACACGTATCTTCTCTTTTTCGATAAAGAACCCATAAAAAAACTTTTAGCTCAATCAAAAATGGGTCTGTAAATTTTCGAACAAATCTGTACGATTTGTAAAAGAATGTCCCAACACGATGAAAAAATGATCCTTCACTCAAGATATGAGTATAATCATTTGGGAATTATTGGAATTTAGATCTCTATTCCCCATCTACAAAAAATATTCGATTTTCTACAAATCTCAGAATTTTCAATTCAAGGAGATGAATTCCGAACCAAAAAAATAATGGATTTCTAACAAGGAAGATAGTTCCTAACCGAAACAGAATAATTTCCACCAAAAAGTTTTATTTTTAATTAAAAGACATGATTAGAAGAAGGGATTTCTCCCGAAACAGATCGAGTTCCAAACCAAAAAAGACAAATGTTTAACACAGCAGTTGGATTTTTTACCCGAAAATATACATTTTTAAAAGAAGAGAAAATTCTCAACCACGTGGTTCAATTTCATTCCAAAACTTTCGAATTTATTAACGAAAAAGACGAATTTTTAACAAAACAGTCGGACTTCCAAACAGAATGGCGGACTTTTATGAGGAAAGGATGACTTTTTCAACAAAATTGTTACATTTGAAAGAAAAATTAAATTTTCAACCAAATGATAAGATTTTGAACCAAAAGAGACTAATTTTCCACCAAACAGTTGAATTTTATACCCAAAAGATGATAAGAGTACGTTTCTCAAAATAGAGATAAAGATGAGAACTTTTAACCAAAACAGAGTTTTCTAACAAGAAAGAAGAAAAATGTTAAGCACGCTGTTAGAGTTTCAAACCAAAAAACATCTTGTCTATAAAGCAGCGGAATGCTCAACCTAAAAATATCATTTTTCAATAAAAAGATGAATTTCTAACCCAATTGTTCAATTTTCCATCAAAAGAGGCGAATTTTCAATTTTGACAAGGATGGAAATTGAATGGAATTGTAGAATTTTCAAAGGGAGTAATTCAATTTTTAACCTAATAGTAAGATTTCAAACCAAAAGTGATAAATTTTCAAACTAAAAAGACGAAGTTCAATAAAAATTTCGAATATTCAAGATAAAACAATAAATTAACAGCAGCCTTTTAGGAAAAAACGAGTTTTCAAATTTTTCTGGTAATGGAAAACGATTTGTAATGTTCCGTTATATAATGATATGGATAATAATTATTTAATAAATTTTTATGTGAAATTATATATGCACGCATGAAATTTCAACACTTGTTTTCAACATAAAATTCGCATTCATCTCAAATTTTCTTTTGTTGAAAATGGACTTCACAACCTAAAACAATAAATTTTCAAGAAAACAGATATAACTGGTTGAAAGTATAAATACTTCCAAAAAAGGAATTTTTTAATCAAATAGTATAACTTCTTGAAGAAATGCTTGAATTATCTAGCAAAATAGTTGAATTCTGAACCAAATAATAAAATCCTCGACGAAATGAAATAATTTCCCAACAAAACAGTTGAATTGTCAACTTAAGAAGAAGATTAAAAAAGTTTCTTCCAAAAGAGATGAATCTTTCAAGTAAAACAACAAATTTAAGAGAACAGTTGAATTTTCAGCCAAGAGACATTTCTTAGTCATGAAAGAAAATCTGATTCAACCAAACTGTTCAATCTTCAATACCGAAGGACAAGTTTTCTACAAAGCAGAGGAATTTCAAACTCGGACATATCAATTTTCAATGGAAAAGGATGGAAATTCAATAAAATTGTTGAATTTTTGAACGAATGAATCAAATCCTTAACCCAATAAGAAGATTTTCAATGGGAAGAGAAGAATTTTCAAACCAAAAAGACGAATTTCACCAAAAAATATGAAACTTTGAAAGAATAAAAAAATCAAGGGCGAACCGTTTCGAAAAAAAATCGAGTTCTCAAATTTTTTTGTATACGGTTCAAAATTCAAAATGTCTATTTCTTGAATTCTTACGTGAAATAATGCAAACATAACATATTCAATACTTATTTTTGATATAAAATTTGATTTTCTCCTAAATTTTCAATTGTTGAAAATGAAGGGAAATTGAAGATCAAATTGTTAAATTTTCCAATTAATAACAATTTGAAAATTGACCTGTTGGGAAATCTGTAGTTAAAAGTTGAACAGTTGAATTTTGTATGAAAAACAAGTGAATGTTATTTCATCGTCTTCGAATCTGATAAGACAGATAATATATTAAAACGAAGATAAAGATTAGTTTTATAAATATCTTACTATCTAAAAGGAAACTCTAACAATAGTTTAACAAAGGAGGTTACAACGAAAATTCTTGATATCTGAAAATTTAACCAATCAGCGCGAATATCGAGGCGAAAAAATGGAAAAAAAAAAATATTGAAGTTGCGAGCTTGGTTTCTCGTCGAATATTATAAGAATGAATCTTGCTACTATCGCCTTCCGATTTGAACTGGTTTTTATTAAACAATAGGTAGATTCCGGACCAAAGTCTGGTAGTTGTTTTGTACATTTGCAATACTGACATTTCTAATTGACCTAAGAATTCAATGCCTTCCAATATAAATATTTGTGATGCAAAATAATTATTGATGTACGGTCTCAAATAGTCAGAATTAATTGCAATAATAATTGCGATTGCATAATTCGGGGCACAGTTTTCATATTTTTGGATCACTACACATTACAATTAGATGAAAATAAAGGTGTAAATATGTATAAATATATTTATTTTATGGTCCTAACAGAAATATTTTCTTCAAAGTTGACTCACCTGTACATACACTACGATGTTCGATTTATAATACAATTTCGTTGGCGGAACTATTGATTTTCCTAAAAATATGTTTTATTTATGAAAAATTGGTCAGCTTCTCCTTTCCCAAAATCTTATACCATATTACCCTGTACTTATTTTTGGAAAGAATTGAAAAGAAATAATAGGAATTAACAGTTAACCACTTATTTTATTATCGAATTTATCCCAGTAGTTAATTCGTACAGTTTGTTTTCTTCCCATAAAATATTTCTTCGCTGAATATGAAGAAAAATAATATAATAACATTCTGCTTTTTATTGTTTGAGACTTATTAAAGACGAAAAATATTTGCATTTATGTCGCCAAAAAGGGTGGTAGGACTGTGCCGAAAACAATCCTTAAATGAGACTGTTAACCTTTTATGGGTATACTTTGAAATCCCTCAAATTATTTGAAAATCACTAAACTTGGACTCGCACTAAATGATTTTAAATCTCTCTCAATTTATTTGTACCCCATGATTTCATAAATTTTAAGCATTTCTCCTAATGACCGACCAGCAGGAAGAAAAGTGTAATTACTTTGAATACATATATTTCACTAATCATTGTTCGATTTCTAAATGACAAAGATAAAGAAAGGCTTGTCAATGAAATTCTTTCTAAAAAACGTGCAAAGCATTCAGAAGAGATTATTGTTTTTGTAACTTGACAAAAGTGGAACAACGTTAGGCAAAGACAAATTTTTATTCTTCAACCGAAACGCTAAAAAATAGAAGATGTTATAGATATTTTGATTGCTGAATAATCCATTAACAAATTAAAATATTATTTTGAATATTTTTTCAAACAACGAGAACACATTTATATTTGTTTATTACTTCCATTCACAATAATAAAAAATATTATAAAAAAGTATATATTTGAAATTCTTGAAGAAATTTTCATCGACTAAAAAATCAAATATTTGTATATATCTTAAATAAATATACTGATGGAAGAACACTTTTGTTTGAATGTTAAAATTTGAGATTTTTCTAATTCGTGGATTGCCTCATGTCGTAAATTTCGCAACGTCTCATATTCAATATTTCGACAATTTTCTGACAGGGATTTTATTATTCAGAAATTTCCCAATTTAGGATTCTTGTTCATTCGGAAGTTATACCATTCGGTTCCGGAAATTTAATTTTCCGGGATTTTTCGGTCGTCCTAGAAATATATATTCAGAATTTGTGAAAGAATGTTCACTTATCAGAATATCGAATACTAGTGTCATCAATAAATGAACATTATTTTTATTAAAAAAATGATATCATTTGCAGATTTTCTTTATTATCCGCTAATACGCTGTTCCGGAATTTCAAAGTGTCAGCAATTTTTTTCCATGACTTCTTAGTCAGTGTAGAACGGGTAAAAATTATAATTTCCACTTTGGGATAAACAGTTGCAAAAAAGGTTTTCTCTATTATACAGGAATTGAGATTCATAATTCTCAGATAGAACTGGAATGTCCGTAGTGAACTGTAATTCCTATTTTCAGTTCACAGGAAAGCAAATTTCGTTGAAAAAAAATTATAATTTGACTTGCAGCACAGAATTTTGTTCATGAAAAGGGAATGTTGCGAAGAATGAGAATTCCGATTCAGATAGAGGGAGAACCTGTTTCAAGTCAACATTTTTTGGAATATAAAACTAAGACAAATTAGAAACAAAAATTCTCGATTTGGTCCAGAAATATAAAAATTAAATATGAAGGAATTTTCGTGAGCTATGGTAATTTTGACTTTAGACCTCCAGAACGCAAATTTAAAAAACGACTCCTCTTCCAAGTCGGAACTCTCCAGATTTCGAAATTTCCTTGTTCGAAATCAGAGCAATTACACTATTTCTAAATTCTGAAAAAAATTTTGCAAATGATTATAATTCTAACTCGGAAAGGATTTTTTTCAAGAATAAATGTGATTGAGACTCGAAATAGTTCATTTCTGTAAAGTATGACAATATGAACCTTGTTACGGGGAATTACAGTGGAAAGTTCTTCGAATAACATTCTTTTTCATTGAAAAAGTACTGAAATTTTCAAAAATATCAAATCGAGTTATTTGCGATTGGTAGCATTATTTTATGGAAAATAAACTTTATTTTTCAACAAAAAAACGTCAGGGTCATAGAGCTTCATCTTAGTTCTTGATGTTTGAAAATATAAAATTAATTTTTCAAAAAATGGGAAAATACTTTATTGTTTTTTCATTCAGTTATGCAGTACACGATGTAGCTTTACGAATTGTAAAAATGACTCTCGAGCATTGAAGAACTGGCACTCACAAATCCAGAGAAAATTAAAAGGAAAGACAAAGGATAACGTTTCAGGACGTAAAGAATCACAATGATATTCTGTATCTTGTCATTTTTGACTCTTTCAGAAAATTTGAGAAAATAATTTCACTTCGAATAAAAAAATGGGAATTTTCAGAAACAATCAATGTCACAGATTATAATTCTTTAGATTTTAAAATTTTCGAATTCCAAATCCTGATAGAAAATGTTGTAAAGAAATATGTCGATTTTAAACATAAAATTGAAAATTCTAATTATTTGAACGATTTTACACTAGCAGTACATAGAAAACTGCCGCTATTTCTTATAATTTTGAAACGAATATTTTCGAATCTGATATCTAAAAAGTAGCACAATTGTTGTAATTTGTTCTAGCACATTCTATTAAAAATGATCTTCCCAAAAATTTGCATACAATTTCGAATGCACTAAGAAGTATAGATATTCGTTCATTCTTAAATTGAAAACAATAATTTTTAGAAAATAAACATTATTTTTAGAACCATGTAGCTTCAAAGTCGTAAATATTCATCTTGAATCTCAACAGCTGAAAATGTATCATTCCTGTTTAAAGATATATGAAAATACCTGGATATTTCTTTTCGTCTATTCCTATAAAAACTTTATATTTTAAAATTTTCAAACAAAATTTCGGGGAAAACTCAATGCGGGGAGAGAAACTTCATCTATCTATCGATATATTTATATAAAAATGAATATTTGTCTGTACGTCCTCTATAGAATCGTAAACTATGCGTTTGATCACGTGATGATCTTTAGCAAAGTTGTTGTGCAATGAGCCTTCGAAGGTTTTCTGAATTGGCACGCCCAATTTTCGACAGATCGCGCCACTGGCATTTGGATTGTTCTCCACGGCAGCGAAGCCGCCACCATAGGGCGCAGCTAGTATGGGAATATAGATTTTTATTTTCTATAAGGACATTCTATTAAGAAACATCTTTTGTCTTATCAAGAAAATGCAAATTAATTGAAATTTATAAGCATTGACACTTCTTAGAACATTCACTGTTGGAAAAATGTTGCAGACATTTTCCAGAATTTTTTAGGGAATGCTGAAATAATAAATTAGGAGTATTTAATCCAGACTGTAAGAATATGTGTCGAGATTGACGCATTTTAAATATTATTTTACTTATTTGAATCTACGGCCTGTTTGTCATAGTCTTGGCTTTAATTGATGAAACCTCAGCTGCTACAAGAATGATAAGAAATATCGTGGAAACGCATAAGTAAAGTGCACATGACTAATTATAACCTGTAAATACTACATTTTGTGCTTATAAGGATACATGTATTATAAAAATCTGACGGGTTAGCAATCTATTGGAAAGCGCAGAAGTTTCAAGCGATTCATCAGCGTAGTCGGTAAAACAGGAAACTAAATATTTGCATACTTCAAAAAGTTCATTAAATGAAGAAAATAATTTGAAGTCTGTATTCTGACTTTCCACTTGTGGATGAACATCAAAAATTTCATTGTTTTCAGAAATTATTATCGACATTTATATTTTGTACGTGTGATGTTATATTTTGCATTGATTCTTCCCTCCAAATCACAATTCGTCACAAACTCTGGGTAACCCCCTAACCCTCTCTCTGGTAGGGTGACGTAGTTTTTGAACGCCTCATTCTATGGCATATCTTGAATTGAGAATTAAGGCTGAAGTACAACACTAATATTATTACTATTATTATTTTCCGTCAGAAATTCATCTCGGGTTATATCGTCCGGTGTTTTATCACCAGCTACGGACTAAGCCAAGTGCCTCATAAAGTCAAAATGTTGAAATTAAAAGACAACGATTAAATTTTATGGGCATATCTTCTGGCAGGCACAATCTCAAGTTATTAGTGTGTCTCAAAGTTCATCATGAATGATGTTGTCATTACACAGCAGCAGAGTTTTTTGAAGGCAACTTGCGTCATCTCTGGATGCTTTTTCAGAGCTACGAACTGTTACTCCACAAGGTTTCAGTCGCAACTTTCCTTATGGCCGAGGACATTCCTTACGATGCGACAGGTATGCATGTTTCACATGGCTCCATATCTTCTTTATTTCATGCTTTAGCTCATTATACTCATGGATTTCGGTCGTATAGGATGCTTACAGATTTCGGTTAAGTGGCCAAGCAATGTCGATGATAGAAACTTTCCCGCTACCTTTTTCATGAATCACGATGTCTGGTCGATTTGCTGAGATATAGTGATCCGTCTGGATAGTGACATCCATTCTGTTAAGAGTCCTAGGTTTAGGGAAAGTTGTTGATGGATGCTTGCGATATTTCTGGTGCCGACAACCCTATCCTGGTTCGCTATCACGAATCCTTCCGTCTCCGAAAACAGGACGCCCTTTTTTAGCCAAATATTAGATGCGTTTCCGATTCCTCTCTTGTTTCTGCCCTGATATTTAAGGCTTCCGGTGAGGACAAGTTTAAGGGTGTGCAATCAAGATCTGCTTCACAGATGGTATTGTAGAGCGCAACATCTCGTTTGCTGATAAAATAGTCTCTCAACTGTGTAACTTGCGATACACAGAGCTGTTTGACATCTACAACGCCCCGACCCCCTTGTGTCGTGGCAAAACTATCCTCTCAATCGCCGAATTACTGTGATGTATCCGGTGTTTAGTCATTTCAACATGAATAATTCTGTTTATCCTATCGAGGTCGGTGTTTGACCATTTAATAAGCCCAAAAGAGTACGTGAAAACAGAAATAGGATAAGTGTTGATAGCTCTGATTTTGTTGGAAGAGTTGAGAGAACTCTCAAGAACCAATCTGAGTCTTGTAATAAAAGTAGTCATTAGGCTCTTCTTTACTATCGTATGCTGTAGACCCTTAGACTCAAGAATACCCAGATACTTATATGACTTACCCTCAACCATTGCTTTTACACGGTTCTCATTCTCGTTCCCGAATGCTTCGGTTTCCAGTTCTCCTGGATTGGAATGCACTGTTCTGCATTTATCTAGTCCAAAGTCCATGTAGATGTCATTTGAAAACTGTCCAGTGACATTGATCACTTGCTGTAGTTTTTGGTTTGAACTAGCGTACAACTTAAGGTCATCTATGAATAGAAGATGGGTCAGTATATGACCATCCTCATCACCATGTATTCTGAATCCATAGGACATGCTATTAAGTGTTTGGTTTAATGGATTCATCGCTTACCAGAACTACAACTACAACTACTAGTTGTCCTTGGTAGTCAATGATCAAAGTACTGGATTTTCTAGTTGTTCTTGGTAGTCAATGATCAAGGTACTGGATTTTTGTTTCCCGATGCATCGTCGCACGACCGAAGAGGCCAATGATGCGTGGACAGATCTTGTAAATTTTCAAAACCTCAAGCAAATAGTCATGTGGTACCGGAGGAGACGCTTGCTTGTAGTCAATGTAAGCCATGTGCAAGTTCCGCTGATCTTTCCTAGCTTACGCCATGGCCACAGCGTCAATGGTAACTAGATCCTTGCTGCTCCGCGAATTTTTGCAACATCCTTTCTGTTCCCCGGTGAGGATGTTATTCTCATCACAGTGCTGGTAAACTTTATCTGCGATGACAGCTGTAAGGCACTTATAAATCTTTGAAAGACAGGCAATTGGTTGGAATTCAGATGGATTTCGAGCGTTTGATTTTTTAGGCAACATATGCGTTTTTCCTTTGAGCATGAAGTTCGGCATTAGATCAGGATGTTCAATAATCTTCTGGAAACTTTCCGCCAACGTAGTGTGCACACTTGTAAGGTACTTGTATCAGAAGTTGTGCACCATATCCGGACCTGGAGCTTTCCAATTACTTGATCTATCCAAAACCGCTGATAATGTCCAAACCTGTAATGATGGTAGGCTCCATTACAGGGTTCCCATCTGCCCTTCCCTTCTCTAGTTGGAACCACGTAAAGTCTAAATTGCTTCTGTTATTCTTTGTCCAAACACCAGACCAGTATTTGCCCATGTCTTCCGATTGAGGAACTTCAGGATTGAGCTGCATGTTCTGCTCCTTTTTTATTGCACGGTAGAACCTCCTTTCATCTTCAGTAAAGGTTCCATTTTGCTACCTTCTTGCACTTCTCTTGTTGTATCGACGCAGTCTGGCAGTTGGAACACAAAGTCTTAGCCGATGAAAATCAATTATATCATCTAATATCGTGTGTGTCAGTGTCTCGATGTTCCGAGGGTAGATAATATCATTAACACGGAGTATTAGCTTCGTGGCTCTGTTGCCTCTCTTGTATTGAGTAAGTCGACCCAATTTGCTTCTTACTTTGCTCACATCCATATCCAACCTGATTTCCCATGGCAGATCTTGTTTTCGTCTTGAGGCAAAGGCTACATCTGTACGCCTAATTCTGCGACCTAATGTTCTAAGCACAGCCACACAATATACAAGAGTTCGCACCTGTAAGACTGATTGTTCTGCATTCAAGTACAAAGGCAAAACCTTGTTGTTGAGGTATCCAATCAGTGCATGCAGATCATAAGTGATGAACATTTTCGGCAAATAATGCCTTCTCTTTGGTTCTGCATTCCTGAACGCCAATAAGGCCTAACAGAAATTCCTTTCAAGGTGCTGCAGTTTGTCAGGGATCACGCTATTCAAATCAACGTCAACGTTGATGTCCGGATGAAGTTCTAGTGGATCCGGCTTTCAGTCTTCACTACCCCTAGCACCTTTGCCTTCAGCTTCGAAAAGGTCTCCATTATTCACATCTCCTATGGGCATTTCATTACTTGGAGGCAACTGTTCTGCCTCCATTCTGATAATGACAATTTCAACCTCCGGAAGAAATCTATTCACAGATATTGAGCGTTTTTGATCTGCTAGATTCTGTTTCCTTATCCTTGTGGCTAGATGTGGGTACTCAAGTAAGAAGAGACGATGATGTTCTCTTCTCACACTCTGCCCAATACTCTTAGCCACAAAATAGGGACGCATCACATCTCTGTTCATATTATATGTCCATTTCAATCGCCCCCTTGGTCGCTGAATCTCCACTACAGCCTTTGGTTGGATCGGGTTGTCTGCTTCTGGAAGATGTGGTGGTACTGGAGCATCTAGAGGTTGTGCAGGAATTCCAACAACGTGATGGCGCTGTACTTGTCCATCAGTCTCGGCTTGATCTTTTACAGCTTGATCGAACTGATGTTCATTGTTGACGTTTTCTCCCACTGCTTCCATCTTTCGCCTAATCTCTATGGCATGGTCTTCTGAGATTAGGAGATTATTGCGGATGTCCTTGACCTTCGTGATCAGATCCTTTACGCTTACTCGCTGTATATGAGGATACTTCTTTGCGAACACTGTCCTCAAGTTGTAGCCCTTTTTGCGTTCGGTCTGAAATTTCGCGCTTTGAAAATAGAGACGCATCGATTCTTCCATCATCTTCGTTGTCCACATGATGCTCTCTAGCGGTACCCTTGATGAGGTGATTTGCTGTAAATAGCTTGAGCTAGCCAAAGCATCCTCAACAGGCACAGTCGATGTTCCACTGTTTCCCTCGTTCAGCAGAATGCCTTGCTGGCCAGATTGTTAATTGGCGAGATCTGCCTGACCATCATGCAGCTCACCACGACCACCGTCCCACATGCTGTGGCTCCTTTCCTCCTCGTTTTTTGACTGTTTGCATAATTGCATTATCAAGCAGAATGAATATACACGAGGTTATTTTGGCAGCATAAGAGGTAAGACCTGATAAGAAGAGTTCACAGTAAAATCAAGTGTCGCCTGTTTCTGCTTTCAAGCGGCACACTCGTCCTGTGTAACATCGCTCCAACACGGGTTGCTTCCTGATCTCTATAGCAAACGCCTCATGTGAAGAGTTCCGCACAGCCATTCAAATATTTTACTTAGCGACATCTTTACGCGGGCCAATGAGTATCAAACATCGTTTATTTCAGGCTTTCCTCTTTTCTTTTTATACAATTGTTCTTCAAACATCTCTATCCTGTCATGCATATCTTGCTTCTTTTACATCCAAGCATCTTTTCATACAAGTTCTGGTGTTCCTACGCCTTTTTATATGCAATAAACAATAAACAGTCTTCTGATTCCTATTTTCATTCTAACTCATTATAATCTAGGAGATACACACTCGTACATTGTGACATCCTGTTTTGCTCTCTCATTCATAATTATAGCAATTCCTGGGCTAACGCGTGATTCCTTGTCTACTCCTGAGAAGAGTTCGAGACCATTCTCCACCTTATTTATCTCACATAACTTTTTCTTTGTTTCTGGTACACATGAAATATCCAGCTTTCTTACGCGCATAGTATCCCACAACTCCTTTTTCTTCGGATCACTTGCACCTCTGGCATTCCACACAATCAGTCTCCATTTATCACCTAAAGCTTTTCAGGGGGCACGCGGTCCGTTAATGGAAGTGGTAGTCCTGTCATTCGAAGCTATATTATAGTTTGTATCATTCATTGTGTAAATTATCCACACAAGCACTAACTTCAAGCAAAGAAAACGTTCCGTAAAGACAGTCATGTCCGAACAAAGAGCTCATTTGTCATAAAGCGTGTATCATTCTATAACGTGAGTCTCACCAAACATCAGTCATGTAAAGGAAGGTAGAAAAGGAAAAAGGTAGAAGCAAATGGAGCCGGAATGAAGCGAATTATTATGGGCTAAGTTATACACTGAAGATGACACCAGGCTCCTGCAGTATTGTCTCCAGAAAGGTTAAGAGCGTACGCGGTCCAGCCAAACGCTGAAAAAGACTCTTCTTTCTTAGATTTTCCTATATTGAAAATTGTCACTTCTACTCAAAAGGATATAGGGGACACATATTTCGTCAATTATTGAAAAAATAAATGCGTGTTTGGGAGAACGATAGAGACAAGTGGTTTTAATCGATACTACTTGTCGACTTACAATGAGACATTAAGGAAAAGAGTCTCTCTTGAAAATGAAATTCCCAACGAAATAAACCATTTTCTACTAAACGAATAAAGAGTTTCTTACGGGTTGTTTATAATTTTTTTGAAAATTATGAATTGTTTTCTAACAGCAAAATATCACTACATCTACCTTTTTTTTATTTATAGTAATATCTTGTTGGTTGCTGTTCTAAATGGTTTCTGTTTGGAATTCATCTCTTCTGGTTTTTTATTATTATATGTTTAATATTAATCATAATCTTAGGACAAAAAACTATAGTGGAGAAGCATTATACAAATTTCAGTAACAATAGAAACGCTGCATGGATAACAAAAATAAATTTTTTTTTTTAAAATAGCTCTCATGAATTTTGTCTATTCAAATGAAAAATCGATCAAAAAGAATTAAACGCATATCATTCTTAAATAATGAAATATAACTAATAACTAGGTTATTCTACCAATTCCTAAATAAAAATTTTAGAACTTACATTCAACAGTGTATGACAGGGTGATCCGATTTTTTTTCTTCAATTTTCTTGCAGAACGCCCGGAAATTTGTTTGAATACATAAAAAAATAAATGCATTCTTCTGTTTTGAAAAAAAAAAATTATTTAGAGTTGCTGCAAGCCCCGTGAAGTTTAACACGTATTCCCCATAAGAAAAAACGACGTTTTTGTAAATTGTATTCAGAAACCTTAATATTATGTGAATTGAGTTAAAAATTCACCATTTCTCTTCACAATCGGTCACATAATGCGAATAAAATGTTACTTTTCAAACTTTACTCCCATAAGTCTGTTTTACAGGGTGCCAAAAAAACTCCATAAGTGAAAAAATGGGTTTTTCGAGTTTTTGGCGCCAATCATGATTTTTTTGTGGTTTTTTAACGCTGATGGTTTCAAATACATCAAATACTATATTTTATTGATAATTAGATGTTTATTCAAATTGTTAAAACAATTTACTATGGTTCTTAGCAACTTTCTCTTAGAAAAGGGTTAAAAAGTCAAGGGTTTTCCCTGATTTTGCAACTTGTTTTCAACGTATCAGTTAGGGCGAGGTTATGATCAATCCTGGCCAGCGGTAGTTGGCCGAAGGTGTGAGAAACGAGCGCCAACGACTACGCTAAGATTAACACAAAAATGTTCAGAATTACCGAAACGCGTTTTTCATTTGCTTATATAAATTAAATGCAGCCTTTGCCACGAGCAAAAATTTAACGAGCTTATTGCAAGTGTTCAAATTATCTATCCGTGC
>WSXT02027505.1:0-13863 GCA_011762715.2 Neuroterus valhalla | reverse complement strand
GTTTTCAGCAGTTTTGGAATATTTGCAGCTCTGTGTATGCATTACATGCACTGTAAACTGAATCAAGCAAGTATGAAGCCAAGCGCGTAGTGCGAGGTAAATACATTGTCGAGCGCGAAGCGTGAGATCCGAATGACGCGCGTCGAAATTTTGCATCTAAATGAAGAGATTACTTAGACCCAGAAATATCTAAAATCTCAAGTCATGATTTTAGTGAGGATCAATCAATATTGACAAATTAAACAACACTTAGCACGCATTAAAAAAAGTGAAATTCGAAGGATACTTTGTCATTCGCACGCTTCATGTAAATTTTTATGGGTATGTATTGTACATTTAAGCATACTTGAAATACCGAAGCTTATCACGACCACAAGAGGCATGCATAGCCGTTTTACTGCGAAATCTTCTGCTCTGTTCAATAAGCAAATAAGTATACCTCAGACTGGTATGAGCCTCTTGCGTAGAAGGAGAGAAACAAGGGTATATCAATACTACCTTTAGCTTTAACTTTAACTTGAAATATTTGAGAATAGCGTCAAGGAGTCTTGATGGCGGCAATCGTAGCTATTTATCAGTTGAGATGCCGGCTTTCATGTTTGAATCATTAAGATGCAATTATGCCTAAGAAGTTTTTCAAAAATGCAGAATTCATTCAATAGATATTTGTACAAGAATCGCTGAATTACCGTAAACTGGGGGTGAGTGGCGCATACGAGGGGAAAGGGCGCATCCCCTGTAGAAATCGCCGCGTTTTCTCTTTCTAATAAGAATTTTTTCTGAATTATATTTGCAGCATTATCATTTTTTCATATACAATTATTTAAACAAATTCGATTATTTTATAAGAAAAATTTTCGATGCACAGATATGCCAATAGGTGAATTTGTTTATAAAAATTGTTTCTTACAATGACAAGTGTAGTTTCATTGAACTCTAATGTGTAATATTCTTGTTCTTCAGATGAAAATAAATGATTCCCAAGAAAACAAAAATTTTCGATGCACAGATATGCCAAATAAGTGAATTTGTTTATAAAAATTGTTTCTAACAATGACAAATGTAGTTCCATTGACCTCTTATGTGTAATATTCTTGTTCTTCAGATGAAAGTAAATGATTCCACCGGAAAGAAAAATTTTCGATGCACAGATAGGCGAAATAAGTGAATGTGTTTATAAAAATTATTTATAACAATGACAGCTGTTGTTTCATTGAACTCTAATGTGTAATATTCTTGTTCTTCAGATGAAAGTAAATGATTTCACAGAAAAGGAAAATTCTCGATGAACAGATATGCCAAATAAGTGAATTTGTTTATAAAAATTATTTATAACAAGGACAAATAATATTTCATGGAACTCTCATGTTTAATATTTTTGTTCTTCAAATGAAAATAAATGATTTCACAAATAAGAAAAATTTTCGATACACATATATGCCAAGTAAGTGAATTTGTTTATAAAAATGATTTATAACAATGACAAATAATGTTTCATGGAACTCTTATATGTAATATTCTTGTTCTTCAGATGAAATATAATTATTCAAGAGAAAAGAAAATTTTTCGAAGCATAGATATGACAAAGAAGTAAATTTGTTTATAAAAATTGTTTTTAACAATGACAAATGTTGTTTCATTGAACTCTAATGCATAATATTCTTATTTTTTAGATGAAAGTAAATGATTTCATAGAAAAGAAAAATTCTCGATGAACAGATATGCCAAATAAGTGAATTTGTTTATAAAAATGATAACAATGACAAATAATGTTTCATGGAACTCTTATATGTCATATTCTTGTTCTTCAGATGAAAATCAATTATTCCAGAGAAAAGAAAAATTTTCGAAGTATTGATATGACGAACAAGTGAATTTCTTTATAAAAATTATGTAAACTTTTAACTGTAATTGTTATTTGGAACTTGTTCACAATCGAAAATTGATTGTTTACATTTTTACAACAAAATCTATGTAATTATAACATTCAAAATCCAAAAATGCAACAGTTAACAGTCATATCCATTAATTTGTTTATAACAATTGCAAAATATAGGATATTTATCTACAAGTTTATTTTTATTCAAAAAAAACAACTTTACTAATTCTACATCTTTGTGAAGAAATATCGATGGATGGGGCTAGGTAAATATCGCAAATATAACCAATTGCAAATTTTAGTTGAATAACAAATTATTAAATAAAAAATTCAAAAAACGTGCACCTCTACGTCGAAGTACGATTCTTCATGGATATTAAAGAAAAACTCTGATCCGTTGAAAATTGAGGGGTCGGCTTATTTTTGTCCCAAAAAAGTGCTTTTACCCACTGAGCGCGGTTCGACGCGACAATTATTATTGTTACGCGGAGCCCTCGACAAAAACTTTTTTTAAATTCTGTCGGAGTGAGAATTACCAATTTTTTTTTTTTTTTTAGAACGGGATAGAGTTCATACTACATTGTGTTAAATTTTCACTACGATCGGAGGCCTAGAAATGATAAATAATCAAATTTATTCAAATAATTGTTTATGAAAAAATAACAATTTTGCAAATATAATTAGGAAAAAATTCTTATTTGAAAGAGAAAATGCTCCACAACTGTCGTAACCAATTTCATTCGACCTTTGCAGACGAGTCGTAAGTTATTAATTATTCTATTAAAAGTTGCAAAAATCATTATTATTGAAATAAATGAAAACGGTGCAGTTTTTTAAAAAACGGTTCAAAGTATTTTTTTGTAATGCTAATATGCACAAATTTTTCCAATTGTTGTCACTTTAAAAAAATCATCAAAATGATGGGCACAGTAAGTTGACGTAGCCTGACTCTATTTCAATTAGGGCAGTTTTCCTGTTACCGACTTGTTAACACCACCAAGAGCGTTCCGCAGCTGTAGTGGTTTGTGTCTGTGCTGAGCTTCTAGAATGTTCTTGATGACTCCATAAAAATATACTACGCATTTGTACTATTATTATTTATTTTCATTATTCCATTATTCATTATCCCAATTAGGCATTTCAAAGTTATCTTTTGATGCGTCTTGTATTTTTCAACTGCGCTATATCATTCTATGACGTGATTAAAAACATTCTTGAAGCTAAGTACGGACACGAACCACTGCAGCCATGGAAAGTTCTCGATGTCGGTGACATGTCGGTAATAGGAATCTTGAATCGGAACTCTTTTTACTTATCTACTAGTTCTTGTCAGGGCCCACAGTAAGACGAAAATCATAACTCTGGACGAATTGATTTCTCGACTACAATTTTCATACGATACGAACGGTTTTTTTTCTTAATTTTGGAACTGATGAAAATCCGCATGATCTCATTAGAGCATATATTCGAATTGAGGCTCTATTTTTTTCATTTATTGACAAAAGTGAAAAATAAATTTTCTTTGACTCTGGAAGCGTGTTATTTCCAAGAGAATACTCAGATTCATTCCCAAATACCCAAAAGGAGTAGAGGAACTATCCAGTACAATTTTCTAGTACCGTAGAATGGATTCAAATATGTATTTAATTTGTTATAAACAAATAAATGGATAAAAATGGTTTCATATGATTTGACGGTGTATGGTCACGTGATTCTCACTGGATTTTCTCAATTGATCAACAAAAATAATTTTTGTTTCATACCCGTGAGAATTCTTGAATAAACAATCATTATTATAAACAAATAAAGAAAACAATTTTTGGCTTCAGCTATTGGTGACGAAAAGAATAGTCATTTTCAATGGAATTAGCTCCAAAGAGCTCGTGAATGATACTCAGTTATCATATCTGCTCATATAATAACAATTCGCAATTGTTCAAACGATCTTAGTTAACATTTCCATTATTCGGTAATTTCGTTGCACAAATTCCGTGCTATAGATGTATTTATTTGCTAAATGACTGATCCTCGCGATTAACGTTAGGGGATTTGGATGAATGATAACAACTGCCATTGTTATAAACAATTTCATGAACAATTACTCATATTTTCTATTCCTCATGGAATGAATGGCGTTTTCCACTCAGAATTACCTGCAGATCACTCATTGATGATACCCATTCATTATTTTCGAACATCTGATAACAGTTGTTGATTATTTGAACAAGTGTAATAAACGAATACACAGTTTGGCATTTTTTCGAAATTCCTACTTCGTTTTCAGAAGTTAATCCAGTTCTGCAAACGAAGTAAGAACATTCAACTTTTTGTTGAAACTTCATCTTCTTTGGTTAGAAATTCAACGATTTGTTGAAAATTTGCCTCTTTGGGTGCAAAATTCATCTATTTTAGAAGAGAATTTAACAATTTCGTAGAAAATGAGCTTTTTATATAAACTAATATTCCCCTGTTGATAGTTTGATTGTTTCGTGGAAACTACGCCCTTCTGTTTCGAAATTCCTCTCTTTTGGTGGTAGGTATTCCATCTTTTTATGTAAAAAATTCCACTCCTCCAATAAAAATTATTTCTTGTGTTTAAAATTCAACTGTTTTGTAAAAAAATCGTTTTTTTGCTTTAGAGTCAATGATAAGGTTGGACTTCTCTTCATTAATTAATAAAAAATCTTTTTTGAAGTCAACTCTTTTGTTAAAAGTTTGTACTTTCGTCACGAAAGTTTGACTGTTGTGTGAGAATCCCTTTTCTTGGGTTAAAAATTCAACAATTTTGGTGTACCATTCTTTCTGCTTGATTGGAAAATGCTGTTTTGTTTGTTATTTATTCTTCTGATAAAAAATACATTTTTTTGTTCGAAATTCAACAGTTTTGCAAATAATTAGTCTTCTTGGTTTCAAATTCAACACTTTGATGGATTTTTTCTTCTTGCCAAAAAATCGTTTCCGTTTGAAAATTCATCTCTCTCTATAGGATTTTCATATTCTATGGTTAAACTTGAAACTGGTTCGTTAATAATTGAAATGTTCTGGTTGTGGATTTAACTATTTTTTTTAAATTATCCCTTTGTGAATGAGTACAACTGTTTTTTATTTTAAATTAAAGAGTTTTTTTCAGATGAAACAGCTGTTGTTACATTTTTCGATAAAGATTAATATTTTTCGGTTGAAATTTTCAAAGTTCAAAATTGATTTGTATGGTTTAAAATTGATTTTTTCATGTTCAAGATTTACTTATTTTGTTGTAAATTGATGTATTATGCTAAAAAATGCATTGTCTTAGTTTACGATTGATCTCTTTCTTTCAAAATTGTTTATATTTGTCAGGTAATTGGTCTTATTGGCTTCAAAAGTCAACGATTGGATTAAAAAATTTTTTTTCTTCTTAACTAAAAATCTTCTATGGTTCAGTACTCAACTCTTTTGATGAAATTTCATTTTTTATTTTCAAAATTCAACTATTTTGTAAATGACACGTCCTTTTTATTTTTTATTCAACACTTCGACTGATTTGTTTTTCTCTTGACTGAAAAATGTTTTTTGGTTATATTTTCAACTCATTTCATGGAAATTCAATCCTTTTGTTCCAAATCAACCTGTTTTCTTAGAAATTAAAATGTTTTGGTTTCATATTTAAAACTTTCATGGATAAAATATCACCTTTTACATTTTCCTCTGAGAACTAATATTTTTTGGGTAAAATCTTACAGGTTGAAAATTGATGCATCTGGTTCAAAATTGATTTTTCATTCAAGATTCATCTATTTGGTTGAAAAATCATATATTTTGTTGAAATTTCAGGGGTTTCATTGCTCATTGGTCTATTTGGTTCATATTTTTAATATGTTGTAGAAAATTCCTATTCTTCTCTGAAAAAAATTTCCTTTTTTTTCATGAAATACATTTCGTTTAGTAGAAATTCCATCTTCATTGGTACTGTCGTTGAAGCCTGGTTAGAAATTCTAGCTAGAGCCTGGCTAGCGTTACAAAGTAGCGTACTGAATCCCGACTCAATTTCTGTATGGGACCCTTAATTATGTTTTCAAAATGTGACATTGCATCTTTTATAGTTTTGCAGTTCAACTTTCACAATTATTAATTCAAAGCCTCTGTATTTTTTACCCTGAAGAAGCAAATATCGTGTTTAAAAATGCGCCGCTTTCCTCCGCATGTGCCGCTAGCACCAGTTCACGGTATTCATTTTTGTCAAGAATTTCTGAAGTTGGATATTTCATCATAGAGGCTTCAGTTTTATAATTTTTGCTGCATATATGTATTGTATTGAATGGGTATTATTTCGAATTACCTGATGGGTGAATTGTGAAAAGTCTTTTCCGCCGTTCATGCCCGTGGCCATGATTCGTGTGTATTCTTGATAGGTAGTCTCTGTGCGCCCTTATGTATTCAGCTTGGCTTATATTAGCCTGTGGACAAAGAAAATTATGACTTTATGATAACTTCTCATATATGAAATCATGATTATTATTCATGGACGTAATCAACTTTCGCTTTTTAATTTCATTTTTTACCAAAGGCTGAACCACTTCTTTTGCACCAAATTCATGTAAATTAGAGGCAAAAATGCTTTGAAGAAAAAATTTGAGTAACTTAATCGGAGTTCGAGTTGTTTCAACTGTTGGCAAGCAGATTAAAAAAATTAAAGTCAACTAGGTGTACAAAACTTGATCGATTTCAACTCTATTAGAGGAAATTATACTTGAGTTAAGGGCGAACCTATGATTGTATAACAGTCCATTCTATAGTTATTTTTTACTAAAGATATATTCTATGGAAAATCAGTATTTCAATTATTTTCTTATGTTTCCAATTAATTCTATGCAAAGTTGAGTTGATCTAGAATTCAAGTTTCTTCGGATAGTTTAAATGATAAGTGAAGTGCAATAAAATTAAAATTCCAAATGAATTTATTAAAACTAAAGTAAAATACAAAGAGTTTTGGAATAAAGTTTCTTCAAAGTGAATTTGAATAAATTCACCTCAATTTAAGTGCATTTGAGTTTACTCTCTGAATCTGAAGCAGCGACATTCCGCTGATTAATCATCTGTCAGTATACCACTGATTGCAATCAGCTTATGTATGTGGATAAGAAAGTGAAATTTCACTGATAAGCAACTATATTTCTTTCACTGATTGCAATATCAGTGGTATACTTATCCTTAAATCAGATTTTAAGATAAAATTACGCAAATTCAGGCAGGTTTATGTGAACTTTAAGCGATTACAAAGCAAATCTGGATTCAGTTCGATTTAAATAAAAATGCAATTCGAGTGAGTTTACCTGATTTAAAATTAATTTCTCGTAAATTCTCGTGAATTTGAATATTACTTTAAAAGAATTTAACGAAATTTTGGATTTAACCTTATGTAAGGACCCATGGTCTAATTTTTAATTACTCTGTAGGAATTTTTCCATTATAATAGTCAAAATGTAAGATATGGAAGAAAATGGATAGTAGAATTTTAGATTTTTCATTATGTGCTGTACAGTAAAAGTTTGAATTTTTCATTTTTTCATTGAAATTTCCGAGAAAATTCAAAAAGTCGTATTAATGATCTTGTAGGGCTCCCAAGAAGAAACATTTTTACTCCCTTACTTTATTTTTAATCTTGCGTTATTTGGCTAAAAATTCTCAATTTCTTTTACATTTTTGAATTTTGAAAATGCCACAGCTCTGCCAATTTTGTTTTTATTTTAAAAAATCATTCCGATAAATTGTTCTAATTTTTGCTTACTACAAGGAACCGTACTTTAAATTCTTGACTCTTGGAAAAAAAGTCCAAAAAATTTTTTGGAATGCTCCCCCTCTTCTATATTTGATCCAAAACAGCTTGTTAACGAACTCGACTCTTATTTTTGGTCCCTCAAAATGGGTGCCAAAGCACGATCAAATTCAATCATTCTTTCGAAAGTTATCAAGTTCACAGATTATTGTTCCTAATTTTTTGTGCGATCAAAATTGTGTTTACGGACGGACGGCCGGACATACGGACATACGGACATACAGAGCAACAGACATTGAGACGATTCTAATACTTTCTCAATCATAAATGATGAGAATGTAGAAAAAACAAGAAAACATAAATCAAAATCAATAGACCAAACAACACGATTAGGAATAAGAGTTTTCTAGAAGCGTCTAAATGTCTCTGGAAATAATTGATTAAAACAATCACTAATGACAGACCCATTTGTTTACAAAGAATAAGAGATAAAACCTTCATGCTGTGACAAAAAAGGTTATTAACTGGTTTGCTTTTCATTCCAAATAATAAAAAGTTAGGATAGTCAAACAAATCCAATTATTTTCATGCGCAACATTGTATCAAAAAGAGAAATCGAGTTTATTGAAAGTAAAATTCATTTGATCTAAAGTGTATTTAATTATATGCATTCCAAAATAAATAAACAGTACTTGTATGATTTTTTCGATGTTTCTCACGTCATTCTTTACAATATTCTTGTCAGACGTCGTTTTCTACGCCATTAGGTTCAATTTTTTTGTTCTAATGCACTTGGAATCGAGTTTTGATTAGGTTGTGACTAGACAGAAATAGAAAAATTTGATTCAAAACTAAAAGTGGGCTTTTTCAAGGTGTAACAAAAATTAGCCCCGAGGAAGGAGGACAGACTTATGCATTTGACCCCCCCCCCCTTTTTCTTCAAATCTCCACGTTTTGAGACCCCCTGAACCCGAAGAACAGGTTTTTACGAATGTGTCTGTCTGTTAGCACGATAATTTTTTTAAAAAATATTATAGAGTGTCCTTCAGTACACTCTTTGAGTGTCAGAAACTGAAGGTCAAATTTGTTAGCCAGCTATTTTGGATAAAAATTCAAAAAGTTGGAGCATTTTTAGAAGTTTTGAGACCATTCTATGCAAGATTCGAAAATTTTATGAACGGTTCTTTGCTATATTTGGAAAATTAGAACAATTTGTTTTTACGACTTTTTTCGATAAAAAAAGAATTGCTAGAGTTATAGCATTTTCAAAAGTAAAAAAAAAACAAACGAATATGTAGATTACAAGTGAAAAAACGCGCGATGTGAAAAAAGTCAATGAGTGAAAAATGTTTCTTTTTTAGTGCCTCTCAAGAGTTCCATCACAAGACTCCGAATTTTCTTTAAAAAAACGAAAATTCAAAGTTTTACTGTAAAGAAAAATAATGAAAAAGAGAACATTTCATTTCTCGGTCGACCAATGCAAGATACAGAAAAAGATAATAGAACAAAAATTCTGCAACCAGGAAAGAACTAGAAAATATTTAGTTAATACTTGTTGATAGAACGAGTAGTTTTTGTGTCATTTAAGAAAAACAGCATAAAAATGAAAAAAAAACAGAATCTTTGGACAAACAACACGAACTAAGAAGAAAACAAATAGACAACAGTTATACTTGCCATTAAGAACTACAAAAGGGTTATCAATCGTTTTTTATAGGATTCGTAGTTTTAATTTAATAGGGAGAAATAACTGAAAATGAAATGATAAAAGTTTGGAAAAAATGACGAAGGCTAAGACAGAATCTTGATAAAGAAAAGTTGTTCCAGCGGAAAGATCTATCAATTTCTTATCATATTTACCAGTAGACGCTCAGTTTTTGTTTCCATCGTAAAAAATGAAACAAAATAAAATAAAACATAAAAAATTTAATTTCTAGTAAAACTACACATCATATGAAAAAAATAGAGCAACAAAACTTCTCTCCTGTTTCGGACAAATACTGATCGAGTGTCCAGCACGAGTCACGCGATGAGAATGTATTCGTTGAAGCCGGAGATAGACCACTCAATGAAGACATTTAAATACAAAAAATTTCGGGGTCCAATTTTTTGACGTAGAAAGTTTTTTTAGCGTCGAAATTGAGGTTTCACAGTCTTGCCCTTAAACTTGTGTACGCTTAATTCGACATCTTCAATTTTTTTTTTTTTTTTTGTTATCTCGCGTCATTTTTATTTTACAACAAAAATGGTACAAAGCAAGTTACGAAGAATTGTATTCTTCACATTTCGGTCATTCGCATAAAAAATAAGTACCACATTTAAATAGAGAAATTGTAGAACATGAAACTCCCAATAACTTTTGTATCAGAAAGTTTTTTATACGGACCATACATGACTCGGGAACGCGCTCAATATAGCGCAAGGTGGGAATCTGGCCACATGACGTTGTATTACGAGTCTCGCAGCCGGAAGAGCGTTCTCGGAAACCCGCGACGTGTACACAATTTTGCGCAGTTTTTGTTCGATAACGGCAATAAATATTATTAATTTGGAAAAATTGTTCAAATTAAATACGTGGGGAATACGATTTGTCACAAATTTGTTCTCTACTGTTTTTGTTGTAAAATAAGAATCACGCGACATAACATAAAAAAACAAAAATTCAAGATAGTGGATTTATCGTACACAAATTTAAGGGTAAGACTGTGAAACCTTCATTTTTACGCTCAAAGAAAACTTTCTACTTCAAAAAATCGGAACCTGAAATTTTTTCTATTTACAGGCCTTTTTCGATCCCTATTGACTGGGCTAAGAAGCTTTAACAAAAGAGAATGCACAATCATCAAATTAAATTAGTGGATATTTTGCTTTTGAGTTTCAAAAGCTCTATATATAACTGTAGGAAAGTGCACAGACCGTGCGCGTAGCGCGAGATAAATTCATAACCAAGAGCGGAGCGCGAGGTGAATTTATCATCGAGCGCGAAGTGCGAGATCCGACAGACGCGCACCCCAGGCGCGCTCAAACTTGCGAGCGAAGCGTCTCGTGCGCAAAGCGCGCGAAGAGAATGTGCGAGCGCAGCGGGCACATTTTTTATACTGTCTATATAGTTCGCCCAGTTTTTTCTCGAAAAAAGCAATTGAAACCGTTCTTGACTATATTTTCCAATTTGGTTTCTCTAGTTAGCGTCCAACTACAAGCAGAAATTGAATTCCAAAAATGAGTTAGGCTTTAGAAAATTTCTAATGAATAGGAAATAAAGTAGAAATAGATTAGTATATTGCGTAACGTAATCGAGTTTTCTGCCAGAGGGAAGAAAGTGAGAGATCAGTGTACACAGTACACCGCCATTTGCATTGATCTGTCCCTTTCTTCCCTAGGGTAGAAAAGTCGATTTTTGACCCGCTCCACAGGCATCGAAAATCGAATTTTCGATTGAGGTATGATGAAAAATATACTATAACGTATCCGAAGCGGGTACAGAGTAGCGTTTCCCGCCCGGAGATTAAAGAAGTAGGCACTATAAGCTGCTTCCCGCCCGCTTCGGCTATGAGTAGAAAAAGCAACTTTGCGCACATTTTTCACACACGGAAATGCATACTTTTGGTGCAAGTTGGACAAAAAAGAGTATCCTTGAGGATTTTTGTCGCAGGTGCGTCTATATGTCTGCATGTCTCTTATTTTCATTTGTAAACTGCGTCCATATTATCTTAATGGACGTAGGTGATCTCTGGAACAGAAATGAGCTTTGTCAGAGCGTTCATGTGCATTTCCTTTCTCCGAGACGTCTAGAAATGTTGGAGACGCGTATCACATCGTTGGGGCAAAGTGGGTTGTGTTGAGACGATGACTCTTCACATTAAGTGAAGCGTGAAGCTACAGTCACTGAAGAGGAGGACGCTAAAGAGGAAAAAAAGGGTGTGACAGAAAAGATGAAACAAAGCGCTGAAAAGGTATTAGACATGAGAGCGTGAATAATTTCCTTTGCACACCCTCCATCATTCAGGAAGGAGCATATTTGAAGAATCCCCTCAAAAACCCAAACAGTCTCTCAAACACGCAACAACACAACACCGAAAAAAGTCGACTTTCTCACAGAATCTTTCGTATTAATTGTAAAGACGATGCGATGTAGAGGTATGGTGAAATCAACGAGAAATTAAAAAAAAAATTTTGCGTTAGAATAATCGCTCAATATTCGGATATTTCTAGAATAGTATCTTGTCTAACAAGTGCGGAAATACTATATTACCGTACGATAATCTCAGAGTGGAGGAATCTGGCACTTTGCGCACACTTCGCAAACGCGGAATGTCACAATTTTCATGCATGTGTTGCACAAATTTATTAATTGTGGTCGTTTTTTGATGTTTTATATTATTGGATTCTGAATCTATACCCAAATGTACCGCCTTTTCTCTAAGATTCTTCATGAAAACCATGTACAAAAAATTTATGTGACGTGAACTTTTGCAAGTTCCTTTAAGGGCCGATTCCATTTCAAATCATGCAGGCTGGCGACATTTATCTCACCGATCGCCTGCAAATTGAAATATGTTTTTCTAGGTACAAAAGAAGGGGACACGTATTATTTTATTTTTTGATTGGACCAATAACACAGGATTTATGTTGCTTTTTAAGTTTACCTCTAAAATGACTCTTGGTCAACTGAAAATTGAAAATGCCTCACATTTTTGGAGTTTTGAGGATTTTCCGTTGCTGCTTTATGATGTTCAATGTAGTTTAAGGTGTTCTCTCAACTTGACTCAACCATTTTAGAAAATAATTAAAATTGACCTAGGAATTGCTATTTTTATAAAAAATGTTCAAATTCGATTTTCTCAAACACACCATGTTTTTTTTGCTGAATTTTATTTTACAAATAGCTGATTCCAAGAACTAAACTTTGAGCTATATGGGACTTTCCGATTTTGCGTTATGTGGAAATAAAAAAAAATCTATTTTTTTCCACTTTTTTGCGTTTGTTTGCACTAGTCTTTTAGTAAGTCATTTTCAATTATACGAAAATATTTTTAATATAACAATATTACTATAATAACGTCATAAATGACATTCTTATATTTTTTCATTGAAAAGTGTACATAAAAATGCAGTTACTGGCTTACTACAATTTTTTTGATAAATAAAAAATGTAAGAATGTAATTTAAGACTCAATTATAGTAATACTATTATCTTAAAAATATCTTTGTATAATTGGAAATGATTTACTGGAAGACTCGTGCGAACAAACGCAAAAAGTGAAAAAAATCGATTTCATTTGTTTATTTCCATATGACGCAAAATTGGAAAGCCCCATGTAGCTTAAAATTTAGATCTTAGAATGAGCTATTTGTAAAAAAATTCAGCCAAAAAAACATGGCGTTTTTGAGAAAATGAAATTTGAAAATTTTTATAAAAATAGCAATTTCAGGCTAATTTTGATTATTTTTCAAAATCGTTAAGTCAAGTTGAAAGAACACCTAAAACTACATTAAACAACACAAAGGAGCCACGAAAAATCTTAAAAACTACAAAAATATCAAATATTTTCATTTTTCCGTTGATCGAGAGTCAAAGTTTCTTGATTGCTTCACGCCAAAAAAGGTGAGGTGTCTTGGCTTTTATGTAAGAATGGTTGAATCAACATATTTGAGAGAATTTTCATAAATTTATTCTAAAAGTGTAGAAAAAGTGACATTTTTTTGAAACGTCAATAAAAGTGACTTTATTAGAAAAAAGAAAAAAATCGGAACAAATAAGTTCCCTGTCTACTAGGATTACGTCGGAATTTTGTTTATTGAAAAAATTAACATATCTCTCCTTACCAAAAAAATGATTATAACAGGTTTTCATTGGAGAATGTTCATTATTGGCTTGATGTTTGCAGAGAAATTACTCGTAACCTCAAATAACAGCTATTTGATGGAAAAAATTGCATCTTTTACATGATTTAATAATATGTATGTTTTATAACGGTGGATAGTTTTTCATATTCTCAAACGCTTGATATCAAAGCCAAGCTAATTGTATAAGACAGGCGCGTAGGCAGAGGGGGGTTTTGGGGGTTCAAACCCCTCCCAAAATTAGGATAAAGTGAATTATTACATTCTCATCGAGAAGGTATTAGATTTATGTAAAATTTGCCCCCCCGCCCCCGTTTTTGTCAAATGTCCACGTTTTGAGACCCCCTGAACCCGAAAAACAGGTTTTTACGAATGTGTCTGTCTG
>WSXT02027494.1:0-13863 GCA_011762715.2 Neuroterus valhalla | reverse complement strand
CTTTCCATCCCATCCCTATTGTACACGGTCACAAACTTGCACGTCATCCCTCCTATCTTTAGGGACCTAATTTGCACACCTTGCCCCCTGCCCCCACCGTGAATTCTTTCTTCAAAACCCTCCTTGATCTCTGTCCACGTTTCTACCAATTCAACCACATCAAATCCCTCCACAAACCTCGAAAAGTCCTCATCCTTCTCTTTTATTCCTGATACATTCAAAAAAAGCACCGTTATCACTGCCCTGCCCTGCTGTTCCCCTACCCCCTATTTCCTACCCCCTATTTCTCATTACACCCAACCAGCATTGTCCCGTCTACTTTCATTTTCTTGTTTCCTACCATCGCTGCTCTCCCTCTACTCCTCTTAATTCTAGCTCTGTCATTCAGCATTCTTTAAATGTCCTTCTCTTTTTACTTGTCTCGCCAGCTTTCCAACACCAGAACTCTTCAACCTGAGTACCCTTATCATGATATTATTCTCTCAATCTTCTTATTCTCTCCTCTCCATTCTTTATTCAATCGCCCTTACCCTTTCCCTCGCCACTGCCTCTTCCTCCTTGTTCATCCTACCTTCACCCACTTTTTCTTCTGTAATGTTCACAACCTTGTTCCTTTGTCTAACCTCTCATTGCACACCCTAATATCCTTTTCACCTGTTTCCTCTCATCTTCTTTTACCTTCCTTGCCGACACTGCCACTGTTACTGATCCTTTCACTTTCTTCCTCAGGTCTTTCACCTCTTTTCTCCATTTCTCCTCCCTGATCCTCCGATCCTCTTGTTCACCGTCATAGCCCTTATTTCCTACAAGCATATGAAGGGGGCAAAACAAACCTGAACGTAGATGGATCCGTTTCTCTACTGATAAGTTCTTCTATCAGACCAAATCTGAATGTAGGCGGATCAATTTCTCTGCTGATGGTTTCTTCTACCAGACAAAAATGAACGTAGATGGATCCGTTTCTCTCCTGATGATTTCTTCTATCAGACCAAATCTGAACGCAGGCGAATCCGTTTCTCTAATGATGATTTCCTCTATCAGTCCAAAGCTGAACGTAGATGGATCCTTTTCACTGCTGATAGCTTCTTCTATCAAACTAAATCTGAATTTAAGCGGATCCGTTTCTCTACTGATAACTTCTTTTATCAGACGAAATCTGAACGTAGGTGGATCCGTTTCTCTGCTGATGATTTTCCCTGTCAGACCGAACCTGAACGTAGGAGGATCCGTTTCTCTGATGAAAATTTCCTCTATCAGTCCAAATCTGAACAATGATAGGTCCGTTTCACTGCTGGAAGCTTATTCTATCAAACTTAATCGGAATTAAGGCGGATCCGTTTCTCTGCTGATAACTTCTTCTATCAGACGAATTCTAAACGAAGGTGGATCCGTTTCTCTGCTGATGATTTTCCATGTCAGACTGAACCTGAACGTAGGAGGATCCGTTTCTCTGATGATGATTTCCTCTATCAGTCAAAACCTGAACGTAGATGGATCCTTTTCACTGCTGATGGCTTCTTTTATCAAACTAAATCTGAATTTAAGCGGATCCGTTTCTCTACTGATAACTTCTTTTATCAGACGAAATCTGAACGTAGGTGGATCCGTTTCTCTGCTGATGATTTCTTCTATTATACCAAATCTGAACGCAAGCGGATCCGTTTCTCTATTGATGATTTCCTCTATCAGTCCAAATCTGAACAATGATAGATCCGTTTCACTGCTGGAAGCTTATCCTATCAAACTAAATCTGAATTAAGGCGGATCCGTTTCTCTGCTGATAACTTCTTCTATCAGACGAAATCTAAACGAAGGTGGATCCGTTTCTCTGCTGATGATTTTCCCTGTCAGACCGAACCTGAACGTAGGATGATCCGTTTTTCTGATGATGATTTCCTCTATCAGTCAATATCTGAACGTAGATGAATCCTTTCCACTGCTGATGGCTTCTTCTACCAAACTAAATCTGAATTTAAGCGGATCCGTTTCTCTACTGATAACTTCTTTTATCAGACGAAATATGAACGTAGGTGGATCCGTTTCTCTGCTGAAAATTTCCTCTATCAGTCCAAATCTGAACGTAGATAGATCCGTTTCACTGCTGATAGCTTCTTCTATAAAACTAAATCTGAATTCATGCGGATCCGTTTCTCTCCTGATGATTTCTTCTATAAGACGAAATCTGAACACAGATGGATCCGTTTCTCTGCTGATGATTTCTTCTATCAGACCAAATCTGAACGCAAGCGGATCCGTTTCTCTAATGATGATTTCCTCTATCAGTCCAAATCTGAACAATGATAGATCCGTTTCAGTGCTGGAAGCTTATTCTATCAAACTAAATCTGAATTAAGGCGGGTCCGTTTCTCTGCTAATAACTTCTTCTGTCAGACGAAATCTAAACGAAGGTGGATCCGTTCCTTTGCTGATGAATTCTCATATCAGACCAAATCTGAACATAGATGGATCCGTTTCTCTCCTGATGATTTCTTCTAACAGAGAAAATCTAAACGTAGATAGATCCGCTCCACCGCTGATAAATTTTTCCATCATATTTGATCTGAATGTAGGCGGATCCTTTTCTCCGCTTATGATTCCTTCTATCAGACCAAATCGGAACGTAGGTGGATCCGTTTCTCTGTTAATGATTTCTTTTATCAGACCAAATCTGAAAGTAGATGGATCCGTTTCTCTGCTGATGATTTTTTCTATCAAACCAAATCTGAAAGTAGATGGATCCGGTACTCTGCTGATGATTTTTCTATCAGACAAAATCTGAACGTAGGTGGATCCGTTTCTCTGTTGATGGTTTTTCCTATCAGACCAAATCTTAACGTAGGTGGATTCGTTTCCCTGCTGATGATTTCTTCTATCCGACTAAATCTGAACGTAGGCATATCCTTTTTTCTGCTGATGATCCCTTCCATCAGACCAAATCTGAACGTAAATAGATCCATTCCAATACTAATGATTTCTTCTATAAGACCAAATCTGAACGTGGGCGGATCTATATCTCTCCTGATGATTTCTTCTTTCAGAACAGATCTAAACGTAAGTAGATCCGCTCCACTGCTGATAACTTCTTCTATAAGACTAAATCTGAATGTAGGCGGATTCGTTTCTCTCCTGATGATTTGTTCTATCAGAACAAATCTGAACGTAGACAGATCCGCTCCACTGCTGATAAATTCTTCTATTAGACTTATTCTGAATGTAGGCGGATTCGTTTCTCTCCTGATGATTTTTTCTATCAGAACAAATCTGAACGTAGGCGGATCCTTTTCTCCGCTGATGATTTCTTCCATCAGACCAAATCTGAAAGTAGATGGATCCATTCCAATACTGATAACTTCTTCTATCAAAACAAATCTGAACGTGGGTGGATCTATTTCTTTGCTGATGATTTCTCCGATCAGACAAAATCTGAACAAAGATGGATCCGTTTCTCTTCTGGTAATATGTCTCATCTTATTCATCAAACTGGGTGTTGACTCACAAACATAGCAACTTTCTGCAGAAGTGATTTCAATCACTGCATTTTGCAATCTCGGATTTTCCGTCGTCTCCACCTGTTCCTAACAAATCTCGACAATACCTAACAATAACTAATACCCAATTTTATCTCACTTAGAGAAAGGTTATATATCTCATCTGTAATGTAGTCCCTTTTGGATTTGGATTCCACAGTTGTTTCTTTTTTAGGAATCGACTTTGGTTATGCGACAGAATCGCGTACACGATGGACGGCCATTCAACCATACTCCTATTCTTTGCTATGTATTTGTCTCTTGAGCATACGACTCAAAGGGTACGGGACATACAATGATCATTGGAATCAAGCTCTCCAGATGAATAATGTTTTTGTTCTAGATGGTCTTTTTTCATCAAACCCCTACTTTGAGATTAGAATCAAGTTGTGAATGTTTGCAGAAGGAAATGTTTACAGACGGAAATGTTTCCAGGAGAGGTTCACGGTTTATGATTAGACGTTCTGCTGTTTTATCAAGAAGTTATTGTAATCTTAGGTGTGACGTGAAAAAGATTCTATAGCTTTAAATTTCATCGATACAGCATACGCTAACCCAGAACCACTTGATCTTTCCAAACCTGACGTCTCACGTCTTTAAGAACGTCCAGCGGAGTCATTAGACGACGTTAGTGAGCAACCTTTCTTTTCATTTATAAGATTTTTAGAACTAGAATATCTGAGACTCATTTTTGGTGGTCATTGTCCATGATTGATATTATTAGATAGAAACCCTTTATCTTCCATAGTAGTTGTGAATAACTCAGAGAACCTTATCTCTGAATTCTTTTGGATAAACATGATGTATCATATTTTCAATTATCTAATCTCACAGTTGACTTTTCATTAACTCATATGAAATAGACAGGTCTCCTCTAGAATTAAGAAATAGCAATTAACCCGTGCTTGTAAAGCTAAAACGCATTTCTTGGAGCAATGAAAACACAAAACATCGATGCAATTTTTGCCAAAAAACCGGATCCTAGGAATTCCGGACCAGAAAACTAGTCAACCAACTACCATCATAGATGAACTGGGGTCAAAGAAGAAGCCACTTTATTGGCAAAATGGGATATAGGAAAGATATTACTCTGCTGATAATAAGATGGTAACTCTTGGTTGGTTTCATGGAAGTAATAGTTAAACAGTTTTCTCTACATCCACTCTTCACAATATTTCACCCTTTCCTAATCTTCCTTTAGCCTCTATCATATTCTTCCTATTCCCTCGCTTTTGGTTCAGGGAGAAAACCACATCGCTAAGTTAGGAAGCTCGAATCCCAACCGAGAGCCCTCCTAGTCCCCTAAAACAAGTCCCTTATTCCAACTCCGGGCCACGGTTTGGCTAGGGAGAGCAAGTGCTTATTGTTAGTCGAGGACTCAAGCGAAAGTTAGTCGATCGATAGACCAAGGAACGGAAATTAATGACAATAGAGCGAAATGTCCTTAAGGCAATTTTCTTGCTCAGGAATACCTAACTTTTGCTTTAAATCCTTACATATCCAAGGTGATGGTATGTGCTGATGATGGGATCTGATGATAAGATATGATTATTGATGATGATATGGGTGGAAAACAATGTTACCCTAGGATTATTCATGGTGGTAGAATTCTTCAAACATCAGTTTTATTCACAATGAACACAAATATACATTTTCTAATAATTGTTGAAGATTAGTTTTTCATATTGGTTGAGATTGAAGTTGTCCTAAATGCCGTACAACTTTACGATGAAATCGATCTTATGGCCTGGTTCACTCTTGATCTTTATGGTGACTGCGTCACGATTTGAACTAAAACTCAGTATCTCGACACTTTCTCTTCCAGACCCACTTGCTAACAAACTTTGAAGTTCACCTCCAGTAATTTTTTCTCCGTGTGGAGTATCAATAATCTTTATTTGTTCACAAACACCGCCTCTTGGATCGGGTCCTGCTCTTATGAATCGCTCACTCTCATCAAGGGGAAGAAGCGCGTCACCCAGAACTCTTTTTCCAAAAGGGAATACTCTGTGACATTCGCGACCACGTGCTGGATCAATTCTGATGGATGTTAATGGTGCAGTTCCAGAAGCTGATGATGGCACAATATTATTAACCAATGTTATAATAATTATAGAAGAAAACATCAGTTTACATGATGTCATTTCTTGAGTATGATTAAGTATGATCATTGGTCTCTCATCTAAAAATAACTGATCTTGATTCGCGGAACTGTTTCGTCACTTTGGGAGTGATTATGAAGTACTGACGAACATGACAAGCTTAAAAGCAATCCTTGACTAAATTTGCTTATCATTCGAATAGATTGTAATGAATCGTACACGATAAAAAAAATTTGTTTATTGTTAGCAATACCTTCGACTAGATAACTTCGTTCATGGAAATCGCAAGAAAGTATGTTGAGGGAAGATACCATCTGATTAGGGGAAACTGCTTAGTTGAAGGTATACCATATGTATGCAAATAATAGATTCATGATATCAAGTCACAATAACATAATTTATAAATATTGTTTTTCAGAATACGAACAAAAAGTGGAATATTTGATCAAATCATTGTTTATCAGAAGCCAATGAAATGCTAAGTAAAGATTTCGTAATCTTGAAAACACGCATTTTTTCTTCAAATTGATATTTGAGGCGCAAGCCCCATGAAGTTTAACACGTATTCCCCATTTCTTTCGAAAGAGGCTTAGAAGGTCAAGGTTTTCTCTAAATTTTTCAACTTATTTTCAACGTTTCGTTCAGAGCGAGGTGGAAATATATTAGAATTAACAAAAATGACTGTTCAAACTATTTGTTATCAATTATATCAATGTTCTCTTAGAATAATGCTACAAAGTTCCGGTTTTTTTTTCTGAAATTTTCAATTTTTCGGCCACTTCTCATTCGAAGTGAGTAATTATTTTATTGAATTTAGCACAATCGATGGTTTAAACAAAATATAAATGTTTAAAGCTATCTTTTTTTAGATTAATTCTAAACAGTTGCAGTTTTTTTCCTGAAATGTTTACCTTTCTATCACTTTTCAATCAGATTCGAGCAATAATTAATTCATGTTGAAAAAATAATTGTTTAAACAATTCATTAAAATTGCTAATAATATTTACTTTGCCTAATGATAGAAGCTTGCGATTTTTTTAGAAATTTCCAACTTTTTGCTCACTCTCCACTTGGAGTGGGTTAATTTTTTATTTGATTTGACAAAAATATTTGTTTAAACAAATGATTGTTTACCGCTATATTCTCTCAGATTAGTACTAAAAATTTGCAGTTTTTTCTGAAATGTTTACCTTTACTTCATCTTTTTAGTTGTGAACAAATAATAAATAAACAAAGTTAAACATTTCAGAAAAAAGCACAATTTTCTAGCACTAATTTGAGAGAAAATATTTATAAACAATAATAAATTATTTGAAAAAGGATGTTTGTTAAGTCGCAATAATTATGACCTCACTAAGTGAAAAGTGGACAAAAAGCTCAAGAGCTTAGAAGGAACCACAACTTTATAGCACTTATTCAAGAATGGAAAGCCATAAACAATAATAATTTGTTTTGAAAAATAGTTTTGTTAAATCGAATCAAATATTAACTCACTTAAAGTGAAAAGTGGGCAAAAAGTAAAAAATTCCAGGAGAAACTGCAAGTTCCCATCATTAGGCAAAGAAAATATTATTAACAATAATAATATATTGTTTAAACAATTATTTTTTCAACGTGAATTGATTTTTACTTTATCCTAATTGAAAAGTGATAAAAAGTTGAAAATTCCAGGAAAAAACCGCAACTATGTAGTATTAATCAAGAAGAAGATAGCTATAAATATTGACAATTTGGTTCAACCATTATTTTCGCTAGAAAAAAATTAAATATTCACTTACTCCAAGTAAAAAGTGGACAAAAAGTTAAAAATTTCAGAAAAAACCGCAATTTTGTAGCATGATTCTAAGAGAATATTATTATAATTATTCACAATTTGTTTAAACAATTAGTTTTCTGAATTTAATTGATTATTACCTCGCTCCAACTGAAACGTTAAAAATAAGTTGAAAAATTTAGAAAAAACCTTGACTCTCTAACACTTTTCTAAGAGAGTGCTTCTAAAAACAATAACGAATTGTTTAAACCATCGATATAAACATCTAATTATCATTGTAAAGTAGTATTTTATGTATTTGAAACAATCTGCGTTAAGAAAACCGCAAAAAAATCATGATTAGCGCCAAAAACCTGAAAACCACATTTTTTCACCTATGAAGGTTTTTTTGGGACCCCATAAAACAGACTCATGGGGGTGATATTTGAAAATTAATGTTTCATTCACGTTCTGTGACTTATCGTGATGAGAAATGGTGAAATGTCTCTAATTATTGATTATATATTGGCACAAAGGATAAAGAGAAGGGATTGGTGCTAATAGGAGGGTACTTGAATGCTTGTGCTGGGGAACATTGAGGAGAGGTATAGGACGAAGAGAAGGAAATCTGCATGAGAACTTCAAAACATGAAGAGACGAAAAGGGAGGAAAAGAGGCTTCTTGGCCATCTGGGAGAGACTGGATGTTTCGTTCGTAACGGCAATACCAAGGGAGAATATGCAGGGGAGACAACGTTCACAGATAGAGGAAATACCGTAATTGACTACATTCTGTCAAAAGGTAGAATAAGAAATATGATGGTTAGAAAGGAAATAGGCAACGAAATAGGTTCCAAGCACTTTTCGGTGACAGCGACTTCGAGATTTAGAGGACCTAAGCGTATTAGACATCGGCAGTTGAGAGAAGGATAAATTGGGAGGACTAGAAAACATAAAACCGGGAGGTAGGGAATATGGAAAGGAGGGAGTAACATTCTGCTAGCAAAACTCGGAAGAGTGATTGAGAAAGTAAGTAGGATGTAAGACAGATAGAAGATGAAGAGGAGAGAAGAAGAGGATAGTGAGATACAAATGCGGGGAAAATCTAGAGAGGCTGAAGAAGAGTATAGAAGAATGGAGGAAGAGGTAATTAGAGAAAAGATTACTCAATATGAGGAAACGCATGAACGAAATAATTTTAAGCGGGAAGAGACAGGAGGAGAAGGTAACATACATGAAAGAAGTAGAGAGAGCGGTAAGGCAAGAGAGGGAATAAGAAGTTACAAAGAGGGAAACAGGGGGGAGGAAGTGTATAAATGACGGAATCTGAATGAACAAGTAGACGAAATATTTCTAGTATTTGCTAGGGGGCTTTAAAAGTCGGATAAAGAGGGAAAGAAAGAAGGAAGGTTGGGGGAGATGAGGACAGTGGAGAGAAGATTAGTCGGGAAAGGGGAAGGCGAGGTGAATGACGTAATCATAAATCTGAAAAGGAACAAAGCAACAGGTAAAGATGGATTAGAGAAAAAAACACTGAAATATGGCAAATAAGGTGTAGAAGAAGAGATGTGGAAGATTTGCAATAAGGTCTGGAGAAGTGAAGAAAGACAGAAGAATGGAAGACAGGGCCGATAGTAACGTCAAATAATAAAGGAAAGTGAAATAAGTTAGAGAATATAGGGTTATCACGCTCATGTCAGTGGGCTATAAAATCTTATGCGGAAGTACTTACGAAGTGACTGGAAAGACAAGTGGAAGGAAAGGGAAGTATACAACACAACCAAACAGGACTCAGAATAGGTATGGGAACCATAGATAATATATATGTGCTCAATTATTTGGTTGATAAAAACTTGGGTCGGAAGAGAGGAGAACTTGTAGCACTGTTCCTGGATTTCAGAGCAGTTTTTGGTTCTGTGTACAGAGGAGTTCTTTGAAAGGTCATGGGAAGTCATCTGTATTAACAAGCAGAATTCGAATCTTCCGAAACAATTGGCCAGGAGGAGAGAAAATTGAAGAAAACTATCTCTCTGGGTACAGCCTGTTAACCGACTAGAAAAATGTCAGAAAATAGAAGAATTTATGGGAGCATAACTTCCGTATATAAAACGAGTTGCATTCGTGTCTAGAATAAGCAATACAGAAATGTGGATCAGAAATTGGAGCAGGGGTTCCAAGTCACAGACTGGGCGTTCCTCGGTGAGTTATCGAATAATTATGAGGATTATTCGTTCGATACAAGTAGCGCCAGGTGCACCAAGATTAGCGGCGTCAACTAACGCTAAGATCGGGTTTCCTTCCTCCACTCAACTCGATCCGGTCCGTGAGTCCACCAATTGGAAATGGGTATAAGGAATGGGTGGGGTTGCTATGGGTGAATGGGTACGGGTAAGGGGTGAAATAATTGTCGAGACGCGTGACTCCCATGCCGAGCATCCCTTTACTCGAAGCCAACTACCCCAGAGTCTCGGAACCACTGCATTGCACCCATAAACTTAATAGTGCCGTTTGCCCGTTCAATATATATAATATGTATGTGTGTATAGTGTACATCCCACCCTCTTCCGTCCTTCCCTATTCTATGTATCAACCATATTCTTTTCTGATAAGATTATGTCCACGCCCTTAACCGCTCTGGACAACCCAAAATTACAATATTGGCTTTAAAGAAGGGAAGTATTTTTTTAAGTACGCAATGTTAATTCAAAATGGCTCTCTACATGGATGACTCATAAACTGACAACGTGTGTTTATCAGTAAAAAGTGCTCTCTCCTCCCCCTCTTTTTATCTCTCTTCTTCCTCTCCTACTCTCACACCATCCCTCCTGATCAAACTCTCTCTCCCTACCCTATCTTCATATCCACCCCTCCCACTCTTGCCAACTCTCTTCCTCCCCTTCTCTGACGTCCTCGTCTCCCCCATCCATTTATCTAACCCTCCCTACTCACTTCTCATCCCTCTACCCTACCTTCACGTTTCTCCCATCCCTCTATCCATCCTTCTCCTCGTTTTATTTCCCTACCCTCCACTTATCTATTCCCCTCCTACCACTCCCTACTCAGACCCCCATCGTCTTCCCCATCCACTTCTCCACCCCCTTCTCCTTTCTTCTTCCCCCGCAATACCACTCTGCCTCCCTGACCCTCTATCCACCCCCTCCCACTCTACTTTCCTACCTTCTCCTCATCTCTTTTCCTTTCATCCTCTCGCACACCCTTACTCCCCTTCCCTGACTCCTCGTCACCCTAATCCATCGATCCAACCCCCTTCCACCCTTGTTCTCATCTATCCCACCAACCCTACAACCTCGTTTTCCCATCTCCCTATTTATCACCCGACCCTCCTATTCCCCTGCCCTCTCCTCGTCTTCTCCCCCTACTCTACACCCCTACTTACCCTCTACCTTCTTGTCCTCTCTCTTGCCCCCTCCCTCTTGCGTGCCCACCTCCTCTCTCCCTCTTCATCTCCATAAAAAAAATAATAAAAATGAAAGAAAACATCTGCCCACTACAGTTTTATACAGAGCTTGTGACCTCAAAAGCGAAATGTCTACTACTTTAATTTAATGAGTGTGAATTCTCTTTTGTTAAAGCTTCTCCGGTTTCAACGAATACATTCTCATCGCATGTCTCGTGCTGCGCACTCGATCAAAGTTTGTCCAGAACGGTAAAGAAAAAAATAATGAAAAATAATCTGTGAACTCGATAACTTTCGAACAAATGATCATATTCGATCGTGCTTTGGCACATTTTTTCAGAACCGGAAAAGAAAGAACGAGTTCGTTTTCCAGCTATTTTGGATGAAAAATCAGAGAGGGATAGTATTTTGAAAATTTTTTTGGATTTTTTTTCAAGAATCAAAAATCGTAAGTACGGTTTCTCGCAGTAGGTAAAAAATGAAACAATTTGTATTAATGATTTTTTTTTTTGATAGAAACAAAATGGCAAGAGTTGTGGCATTTTCAAATTTCAAAAATAGAAACGAAAATGACAAGTTTTAGCCAACTAACGCAAGATTGAAAAAAAAGTTAAAAAGAAAAAAGGTTTCTTCTTGGGAGCCGTACAAGATCGTTTATACGACTTTTCGAATTTTCTCAAAAAATCAGAAATACCAATTTCGATCGCACAAAAAATAATGAAAAATGAACTCTGAACTCGATAACTTTCGGAAAAATAATCATTTTGAAATTATGCTTTGGCACAATCTTTGAAGGCCGCGAAAGAAAGGACGAGTTCGTTAACCAGCCAATTTTGATCAATGTTTCTGGTTTTATCCATCAAAATCGCTTTTTGAAAAATCAAAAATGCATGTTCCCGCTCAAACCATGCAAGGCGCGAAAAAATGTTAAAATGAAAAATTATTTATTTCAAGAAGACCTATAAATTGATATGCACCATTTTTTCATAAGATGCATCGTTTTTGTTTAAATCGAGAAAAATGTTACCAAGAATGAAAAGTTCCATTTTTTATCAAAACTATGCTCAAATAGTTTTCGTTTTCATCGTGATAACACACTTTCAAAAATAAAAAATTCCATCTTCAAGCCGAACAATAAGAGACAAGAAGAGATAGTTCATAGAAAAATTGTTCATCTTAAATAGTTTAACAAGTTTTGCATGAAATTTTTCCCAATACAGCGTATATATATATATTTTTTTTTATCGTGACAACGCTTCCTAAACAATGAAAAATTCAATTTGCTAGCCGAACTATGCGAGATGTAAATATTAGTGGCGAGTATTGTAATGAGAATGTGTTCCTTAGGGCCAGTAGAGCCTTAAGTAAACTTATTATAAAAATATCAAAAATGAAAAAAAAATCATTATAGAAGTGAAGGTTTCAAGCAGTTCTGCAATATTTCCAATTCTGTGTATGTATTACACTGTAAACTGAATCAAACACGTATGAAGCCGAGCGTGTTAAACTTCATAGGACTTGCGCCACCTCTAAATTTTTTTTTTGAATTCTTTTATGTTTCTTTGGATTTGAACCAATCTTTAAGCTTTTTGCATGAAAATTCGAAAACCAATTTTTTGGACCACCCTGATCTGCAGCCTCCAGAAATCTGTCTCAATTTGAGTTCTAGAAAATAAGCACGATTCCTACCTTCGAACACTCGACTCTTAGTTGCTACGTGTTATGTGTGGTATCAACATCCAGAGCATAATCACTAGAAACGAAACTTTATTTTCTACCAGATCCGAATACAAAACATTCTTGATGCCATCATAAACTATTTCAGATTTCATACAATGATTTTAAATCTTCCTATTACCCCGGTCCTGAAGAACTGATAAAGCAATAGCTAGAGGCAGACGTTTGTACGAAGAATTTTCTTTATGACTTCTCTAACAGCTGTAGGAATTTCATTCCGTCTTTATTAGAAGTTTTTGAAATGAAGGCAAAGAACAGTAATTTAGCCTAGTGCTACAGGACCCAAATTAAACAAACTATCGAAAACATCGATTGTTCCTGGTATATCATTCGGAGCTAAAAATTTTAGAAAAGGACCTCATGGAAGATTTCGAGATCAGTGAAGACGTCGGAAAAGGAAAAGTGCCAAGTAGCCTAGAGCAAAGATATAAAAAGCAGTAAATCACACTTCAGGAATCTAAATTATGTTCGCCAAGAACGCGAACACTTTGGTCGTAGCAAGAACTGACGGAATTTATCGAACGCTAACCGCTATGGGCAACATTCCTCTTCGAAAGTATTTCATAAGGAACTAGTATCGTCTCGTGCTGTGGAAAACCATCACAGGACGAACGATCCTAAACAGAAGATTCTCTATGGCTCTAATAAAATGTCCAATAACGAAACGAACATTCTAGGGGAAACAACCGAGCAAATGAAATTCCCTTGGCTCTTCCAAGAGTCGTAAAAATAAGCATCAGAAGAATTTTGATACTCTGAATTCAAAGAAAAAGTTTTTCTATTTATGAATCGCAAAATTTTCCCTAATCTTGAACTCTGTCTTGGATATAATCAATCAGCAGTGTTTTCGTGAGCATTGATCAATGTTTTCACGTGGCTAGGTTGAGACTGCAAACCTTCAATTCTGTTATTTATCAGCACCGTTTAATTGTCGGATAAAGCCCAAGAGCGCAGTACACGCGATACAGCTTTAAAAGTACTGCGACGGATCATGAAGGTTCGTTTACCTCTTTGTGCACGTGCTGCTTTTATTTCCAGCTTTCTCTAAAAGGATCTTTTTCAGTCACATAAACTGCCACCTGATTTGAAACGCTGATGAAACAATTTGATAGAAGATTGTACAAAAGCTTTCCACACTGAGGGGATTATTGAATTTGCTCCAAAATAACAAGAGAGTAAGAGTGGATGGGTAACTGAGTGATTGGTTTCATATTACTGCTTCAGTGTCAGTCGTCCCTTGAAGGAACATATGTATTTGTATTTTGTATTTATTAAAGAAAAGTCCCTAGGGCTAAATAGCCCTCTAAGGAACAAGATAATACAATTT
>WSXT02027483.1:0-13864 GCA_011762715.2 Neuroterus valhalla | reverse complement strand
GGCGCTGTTCTGTTTAAGGCAGTTACTTGGGTGAAATTTGCCTAGAATTCGGCTACGTAGTTTATGGACGACCCCTGAGTACGTGTAAGTAAATTTGAATTTTGGTATTTGCAATTATTCGACAAGTTACGTCCACTTTTCTTGAAAATTCTCTGTATAAACTATACAGTGTGAACACGAGGTGACAATATTTGACAAAAGCAAAACTTATTATTAGGGTTGCGTTCTGTTCCTAATTCTGCTCGGTCTAATAAATGTATAGTACAGGATTCTTCCGCCTGTCGCGTAAAACTTCTGCATTCAATTCTAATTTTTTAGACGGGAAAAAAATTAGATTTATGAAAGCATAAATTTTCCTCGAAATGCGAATTAGCAGATCGTATGTCGAATGAAACACGAACGCTGCGCTTTGACGGAAATTTGAATCCACATTCTCAGTGATCCAACCCAAATTGACACTGCTCGTTATTTGAAACGCAAGCAATCGTAGTCTGTCCTTGTTTTTCAACGAACAAATCTGTCGAAAAATTATTCTTTTCTATCCTTTATGCACAGTTTGATAAGTGAATTTCATTCAGGCGTAGGCATCAGTGACGCCCACTAATAACCTGAGGATTTTCCAATTTTTCAACTCTGAAAAATCTTTCTGATTTGAAATAAATAAATGTAACATTAACAGCAAATTCAGCAATTCTAGCTTTTGACCGAACTTAAGTTTTGAAATTTTTTTTTCTGGTAAGTGCCACATAGTTATTTGCATTAACAATTTCATTTTGAAAATTTCAAAATTAAAAATTACACTGAATTCTTGAAAATTCAATCTGGACATGTAATGCTACGACCCCTAACTATGCGATTTTTAATTTTCTACAGATATATAGGCTTTCAAATATCTATTACACTTATATTGTGGAAAGTATGGTTTCCTACTTCATGAAATTTTTAGCAATCCAATCTTGAGTAAAATGAGTTTGAAATTTTAATATATAATTTACTCCAATCTGAACATTACCTAATTTTATTGTCAATTCCAATTTAAATAAGAATTTATCGATTCAAATGGAATAAAAATTTAAACGGATCGATCTTACAAGCAGCTTTAATTGAATTTTTAAATCTTTATCTTTCAACTTTGAGCGCTTCTAATCACTAATTGTTAATCTTTCGAGTATCATGGGGGTCCATTAACTGCCTTACTATTTTCGGCCAATTGTTGATCCTTTATGAGTTTATTTGCTGATACGCCTGCATGACCATAGAAGATTTACTGACAAATGAAGGTAACTTTTTAAATCAAAGAGACGTACTTAATAAAAATAAACATTAAACTGAGCAGCTGCATTACCAACCAATCAACTTATTTTTCCAGTCATAGATATGAATTTTTAATCCAAACGGACGAATTTTACCTAAACAGACCAATTTTTGATTAAAAAATTACTTTTAGGCGTTATCCATAAATGACGAAAATGGGGGGAGGGGTCGATTTTGTGTATTCTCTTGTAAGGACACTTTGTTAAATGAAACGAGGAAATGGTAAGATAAAAAATATTGAATAGCGAGACGTTATTAATGGACGACGCCCAATAGAATAGTTAAATTTTTAATCAAGGAGCTTCAAACGAAAATGGGTCAGTTAAATTTCACATTGAAATTACCTGTCAACCAATAAAAAACTAACTTTTAACCACTATAATCAAAATTATAAAGTCGAATTTATAACAGGAAAGTTTAATTTTCAACGAACAAGAATAATGTCTTACCTGAGGAGACGAATTTTCAAAAAAATACATGAATTTTATAACAAATAGTGGAATTTCAACTCCTGAAAAATTCATTTTTTCAACCGAAATGGAAAAGTTTGATTTCCAGGAAAAAACTTATAAATAACACAAAATAATGATTTTTTAACTAAACTGTTGAATTTTGAAGACAAAACACGAGTTATCTATGGATTATGGAATATTTGAACTTTCACCCCAAAAATATTACTATTTTCTTACAAAAACTTAATTTTCTACCGAAAAGTTCAATCCTACTCGAACAGATAGTTTAATTTTCTACCAAATTGAATTGTTAGTCCTCTTAGATAAAAGATGAATTCCCAATAATATCTATGTATGTATAGATATAAAGTCTTGACCTAATAGTTCAGTTTTCTATTATAAAATGTCAATTCTGAATAAATGATATCAGTTTATCAATATACGAAGAGAAATGTAACCATCAAATGTTCGGTTGAAGAAAATTCATTTTTAACAAAAAAAAAATTAATTTTCAAAAAAAAAACTTTCAGTATCCTATTAACTAGCTGAATTCTCAACCGAGCAGATTATTTTTAAACGAAGAAGATTAATTTCCTACAAAAACATGCATTATAAACAAAGTACAGGAATTTTCAAACTTATCGTCAAATTTTCAACTGAATAAGATTAATTGTCTACCAGATAGTTGCATTCTCAACTGAAAAAATAAATGTTCAACCATAAGTAGAATAGTTACATTTTTGTTACAAAAAAGTATATATTGAATGAGATATGAAACGAATTTTCAGTACAATAGTTTATTTTTTAGCCGAATAGATGAATCTCCAACCATAAGGGATGAATTTCTAACAAAGTAGTCCACTTTTCATGCAAGTAATTAAATTTTCAACCAGAGATGATTACTCATTGGGAAACAGTTGCAATTTCAATAAGATAATTAAATTTAACAGTTTAAATACAATCGATTAAAAAACGAGGAGAAGAGGAAGGAGGGGAAGTTTTTTCAACAAAAAGTTAAAAAAGAATGTTGAAAAAAGGCCCAAAATTAATCATCAGGGAACGTTCTAAACGTTATGTTACCATGTCAGGCTAACTCCCCTTCAACGTCATTTACAAACCACAGTTTTTGGTGCTACCCTCTTTCTCCCTCAAATTGATAACGTAGTTCATGAAAGGCGTGGTTCAAATCCCAAAAAGCATGGCGAAAATCAGAATCTCGATATTTCACTTTATTCGAGTACCCATATAAGGCTTTTGGGGTCTCTGTTTTCGAAAATGAAATAAAAAATCCAAAATTCAAAATGGTGGATATTTTTCTAAAATTTGCCATGTATTCACTTGAAAATGAGTATTAAGGTTTTTTTGAGGGTCACTGATTTCGAAAATAAAGTAAAAAATCCAAAATTCAAATTCCCGGACCTAAAATGGCGGACATTTTTCGAAAAAATAACTTCTCTTGAAATGGGGCAGCTCGGGGCAGCAAGCGAAAACGTTTCCGAAAAGTAGACACTTTTCCGCAACAGAAACATCAAATCTCGACACAGGAACTTGGAGGAAAAAGAAGAATTCTCTTCGTGAACTTGTAAATCGGATACAAAAGAAGATGAATTTTTCCGCTGCAACACATCGCACACATCGTGAAGCATGTTTGCGAACTATACCATTATGCCATTTTGGGTCCGTCATTATGAATTTTGAATTTTTGACTTCATTCTTGAAATCAGCGACCCCATAAACCTAATATGAGTACTCGAACGAAATGAAATATCAAGATTCTGATTTTTAGCCAGTTTTTTGGTATTTTGAACCACTGTGAGGTGATAGTTTTCCTATCACGTATCTTGCAAGAATGTAGTCCGTCTGTAACGGTAAATTGGATTTAGTAAAATACAATAAAATAGGGTAATCATTCCTTGGGTAAGCAATTTCCAGTATTAATTAGAGAGCCCTGTTTGTAACATTCACAATAAAATAATTTTTTTTTATTATTTGAAACGAAAGTTCAGGACTATTAGTATGAATAAACAACTACGCCTTAAAGTAAACAGGATGCGCGAATCACTCAATTTTCGCTTGTTATATTGATTCATCACGTACAGCTTAAATTGATTTCCAATCATGTAAATTAAAAAAAAAAAGTATCAAGGTATCTGCTGCTTCTCATTTTCCGCATCACAACTATAAATACAGCAGATTCATTTTTTTCATTGGGCAACATACGTGGGCGTCATAATTACCCGCAAACTAGAACGCGAGAAGTGTGCAGAATAGAAAGTCAGTGTCGTGAGTGTAAGAGAGGTTGGCGAAGGGCGGTAAGGACGGATACTTCTCTCTCCTGTTCCCTCTGACTCTAACTCTCGCTCACGCCCTCACAACATTCTTCGCAAAGATTTGCTCGGATTAATTGGCCCAAAGACAAGTTAAGACCACGACTGTGCTCTTATGGGTAGTGATCACGTTACTTTTGGACCTTCTCTTAGTTTCTACACATAGGGTGTTGAAAAAATGCAATATTAAGAAAAACCCATCAAATCATCTGAAACGACCTTAACTGTTATTACTTGCAGACTACTCCTATAGAATACGATCGCTCAGAAAAAGCATTATGATCATAAGGGAAGGAACGATTAGGAAATGGAACGACAGGACTAGAAAATAAAATCTAATGTCAAAAGGGAGTCTTTCAAGTTCATGCGTCAGGACAAATATGAATATGAATATTTAATACAGTTCTGCCTTTTGCTACTGCGGATTCGGAGAAGCGACAGAAAGCGACGGCCCGACGCGTCAAATGTATCGGAAACGCATTGGCGCTAATGACCCTTCTCTTCTACCACGTCGCTTTTGCAATCTACAGGACCTTTATACAGGGTGACTCGACTCGCTTTTCCGTCGTTACGAACCGCCATTAGGCGTGGCTTTTAGCGATCGATGCCACAGCAACGCTGAGTTTCTACCACGATCATGGTACCCGAACTATACGATTTTGGATGGTCCTGAAAAATGGACCGGAACTCATTTCAAGAGAAGGCATCGATTCTGGCTGTTACACCACCCGTAACGGTTCTCTGTTCTCCCATGTATCCAAAAAAAAGTAGAATCCAATTGTTTCATTCCTAACAAAAACTCCTAGCCAGCTTTCATTTTCCTGTTCCTTAATTCAACATTGGAGATCCATTCTGAATAATTTCACGAATTTCCAAAGTGAAAATGATATCTGACTTACAACGCCCATCAGACACTCCTCCTAGAAACGCCTCATAAGTATTTCTGACAATCGCGTGTACTACAACGCCCCTTCCCTATTACGCCCATAACCTACACCAATTAGTAACTCCTAGTAACTAAAGCCCTCAGAAAACACCTGGAAACTCCAATAGGGGTAACTATTAGTCCCTTCAGCTGACCCAAACCCTTAGAACCGTGCTTACCAACGACTTTTTATTTTAGCCCATAGCCACGCTCATTAGCAAGAACCCCAAATAATATCTATCGAGCGCGTCAACTCACCACGCCCACTTAACAGTGTTACGATTCGCCCCTTAAATAAAATCTATTTGGAACACCTACTTCTGCTAGTTATGCCCACTAATCTCACTAATTAGCATTGGAAAGTCTATTCATCACGCTCTTATTCCTTGAAAACTACATTGAAACTTCATAGAGAATAACCATTGGTCACTTCTGGTGATCCAAACCCTTGTTAACTAGTAGGTTCCACAAATCTCACCTATTGATTGCATACCTTTTATTTGTGACACCCTAATTTTTCAGAAACTATACCTATGAACTCCATTAGGATGAGAATCTTGTGTAGGAGGAGCCTGGGTCACATTCAACGGCAATAAGCTAAACCCAAGAAGATTCTCTATGGACTACGTGTATACTACGACCTGTAAAAAATTATTTGGAACAACGACTGGCCATGTCTCTACTTGAGTCAGATCGACCAACTACATCATATGGTTCCTTCCATTAATGATCTCTCATTACATCCCTTGAAAACTAAATTTCCAAATTTATCTATTAATTCCTCATTCTCCAGTAGTACAACGGAGCTGGAACAAAACGAGTTACGCTTACCCCGAAAGGGATTTGGCTTAATGTTATAAGAGTTATAATAATAAATCTCATCAACCACTCTCTACAGGAGGACCTATCGAATACGCTCACTCCTACTAGTAACGCACACAAGTCACTTTTACTAGTTATAACCAGTTGCTTAGTATGAGGAAGCTCAACAATCTCAGACGATAACTCTGCTTACCTGCCGCTCCCATAGATCCTAATTGATCAATAGGCGTCACTATATCATGAGGTTTTTCAATTAGTACACCTAATGGTCGCCCTTAGAGATATAACTAAGGGACACATCTGGTGGGCGTGGTTACAAACTTGCCCTTTGGGCTTGTCTCTTAGGTCATTTATACATCAGAGAAGAAAAGTGGAAACATCAAGGAGAGGTGGTTAGGATTCTTCCTAGAAGGCGTGACTACCGAGGTTTTTGAGAGGCGTGTCTACTTGGTGTACTCATCAAAAGTTGTTTACTGCATAGTAAATTGCAGTATTCAAGAACCTGAATATTCCCAAGATATTGAGTGCTCGTTCCTAATCAGTGTGACTGGTGAACATTAAAAGTGGGCGTTGCCAATAAGTATTTCTACTAGGCGTTGTCGCAGCAGTTGCTGGCCGGTGGGCCAGCTGTTGTTGTTGGGCGTGTTGTTCGCGAACTGGGAGGAGAAAAACAATGGCTTGGTTTGAAACGGAGAACTATTTTGCTGATGGAAGATTTTGAAGGACGCTGTCAAACGCGAAGTCGCGACACGATGCTTTCCGCTCGAAATAGCACTTAACCGCTTCTAAAGCGATTCCACTGCGAGAACGGAGGATCACCCCGGCCTCGAGGATTTATTGCCGAGGGCCCGAATTCAGCAACCCGCAAATAATGGATCGTGCCGAAATTCAATAAACACCCCCCTATTAAGCCTGGAACTCTGGAAGACTGACTCCCCACCCTCACTCGACAAGCCTACAAACCTGGAAGAGTCCGAAGGCTTGAGAGAGCATCGCGCTTCGTTGCACCTTGCAGAAGTAAGGGCGAAACATTTCAAGATGCCGATCAAAATTCACAGCGCTCTCACACTTCAGGGAACCAGTGCGGTGAACGGAAACCACCCTCCCTTTCCCACTGAAATTCGTTCGACGTCATAAGCATATTTTGTAGGATGAGAATTCTGAGACTTGACGTAAACTAGGAATATCCTAATAATAATGTATACTATTTTTTTTGCATTCTAGAAGTAGTGTGATTTGAATTATCCGAATTACGAATTCTTTAGATGTTAGTAAATGTCGGTAATACGATAGGGTCTGCCACGGGGCTGGTGCTCCTCCAGAGGCCTGTAGAATAAAAGTGTCACGAGAGTTGACCAAGGCTGAGGCACAGCGCCACCGATCTACGTGGACTAGATTTGGAACAATGCAAGGCAAAATGTAAAAAATTGTTTCTTTTTCGTAATAAAAAACATTTCATTGCACTTTTGTTTGCAAGAAAATGATTCTTATGGTTTTCGGAATTTCTCGAACTAATAAGTACGGCTGAAAATATTCATTCAATTGATTTTAGACGGTAATATTAGGGGAAAGTGGGGAATCCTGAGACACACATCATTTTTGCACAATATCTCTGCCAAAAATTTTTTTTTCAAATACTGACAACCTTGACGTTTACTATATGTAAAAACAAAACTTCTGGCTCATACCGATTCATAAAATAATTTTTTTCTGAAGATTCACATGACTTTTAAAAAAAAAGTGACTTTTCGGGATTTCGGAATATGGTGGCGAATTGTGAGACACCGCGTAAAGCCAACAACTTTATTAGGGCTAAGAAAATGAGTTTAGAATGATTATTGAGAAATAATTTCAAAAAATATAAGCCACTTCCACAGTTTTCGCATGTGAAAATATTGACAGCATGATCAAGCTTATCTCCTTTTTTGCCTGATAACGCGGCATGGTGGCTGGAGACGGGAAAAAAAAACAAAAATACCAAACAAAATACAATTTAACGTACTGCGAAACACTGATATGGAGTGTCTCACAGTGCCCCACTAAAAGTGTCTCATGATTCCCCACGACCTATGCTTTGCATTATTGCGGTGTGTAAACGGCTGAAAGACTTTCCGTCTAAAATAAATTGTGTGAGTCGAAGGGCTGAATCTGAACGAAAAATAATTGCAGAATTACTTGAGTAGGTTTTGAACAACACTTCCAAAAGATGAGCAAACACAGGAGCGCGAGGAAACACTGGGAAACTCGATTTTCGAGTCACGGTCACAGCGAAGGATACAAACGGCTACGCATAATTATTGCCCTTATTAATATGAGCTCTGACCGAGATAACACAATACAAGCTGTTCCGATCCGTCACCGTTGACACGTGCGCAAATCACAGCGCTGTCTCACGATTTCCCACGTTTCACGATTCCCCACTTTCCCCTACATTATTATGTATTCTTTTCTTAAATTGACATTTTTAGTTTCTTATATAATCTTGAATTGAAATCGATTGCATGGAAAATTTCAGTTTCAATATTCCCTTATTTGGCTGACAATTTAATTATTTTGTTAAGAAAATTTAACTATTTTGTCGAAGAAACTTTTTTTGTATAATTCAGTGTTTAGTATTTTCTTCTGTCTTACGGTCCAATAAAAACAAAGTAAGAGAAAAAAATTGATGAAACTTGTTTAACCGTTTCTTGTATTTTAAGTAAGAAACGAGTAAGATACGTTTTTGATGTTCCGGCATTCAATGCAGGTCTTCTTCAGAATAGTTAATCTATAAAATTAAAAATAGAGTTTTCCTAATATAAACAAATTTCCCGATAGTAAAAATGAATAGAACTTCAAAGAACTTTCAAACCGAGATTATTTAATAATAATCAGATGTACCAGTGCATTTTACATTGAAGTAGTAATTGGCATTTTCGTCACTTGGGAAATGTTTTTTTTTAATTCATGTGACAAAGCGTCAGTGTTTTCTGAAATGTAATTTTTTCTGGAAATGTAATTTTTGCTAATCATCTTGGAGCCTCTTCAATTCCTTCGAGGCTCCGAAAAAAACGTTTTTGTCAAAAACTCACATACTTTTGGTGTATTGACGACGACTGAATTTGAAAAACCCAATGTTTAGCATTTAATGACTTCAAAATTAATATTATGTATAATTATTTGACTACCTATCTCAGATAACTTGAATTAATGTTAATATTCTTTTGTACTATATAAAAATTTGTTTCATATAAGGAAAACATTATTTTTAATTTCACAGATTTACTATTCTGAAGATATTATTCTGAAGATCGTATTCGCGTTTTATTTTTAATACAAGAAACGGTTAAACAAAAACTTACATCGTTAGTTTCTCATACTTTGTATGTATTTGACCGTAAGATCGAAGAAAATACTTAAAATTGAATTATATCCAGACAACGGCCAAAGAAATAAGAGGAGGACTAATTTTCCTTGTAATTAGACTTGAGAATTTCGTTGGAAATCCAATTATAGCTTCAAAAATTTGACTTCCCCAATTGAGTAATTGTAACTTTCCTCTAGAACATTCAACTTTTTGGCTTCAAAACTGTTTTGTTGAAAATTCAACTCATTTCTTGTTGTAGGTAAAAAATCCAGCCATCATTGATGGCAGAGAAGTAACCTTCCTTGGATGATAATTGGTCTTTATTAGTTTGAAATAAACTTTTTTATTGGTAATTCAACAGTCTCCCAAAAAAGCACTCATTGTGGCTTGAAAATTCAACTCTTTGAATAAATTTGCTTGTTTTTGCTAAATTTTGATATCTTTCGTAAGGAAATTGGATAATTTGGTTTAAGATCCATCTCTGTAGTATGACAACTCAGTTAATTAGTAGGAAAAATCGGCTATTGTTTCAAAAATTGTATTTTGTCGGTGCAAATTTATTTATTATTCCAGTCATCTTCTTCGGGCGAAAATTCAACTGTTTTGTAGAAAATTCATCAGTATTTATTCATCATCCATCATTGATTGCAGAAAAGTTACATTCCTTGAAAGAAACCCAATCTTCATTAGTTTGAATGAATTAAGCTTCTCATATAAGGCCAGCGGATTCTCGCTCGTAATTGATGACCGCGACGTTTATAGAACCGTGCAATTCGTCTCTCTTAATCGTATGGACCCTCTTCTAAGGATTCCACCCTCGTAGCGTTGGCTGGGCGAAGAGAGAAGTCGTCAGCAGTCTGATTCGGGGTTTCTTCCAACTCCTCTTTTCCAAGCTCCCCATTCATTCACACGTAAACCACCAACCCACTCATATATTCTACCAACGCAACGCGACCGACCGCTCGTGCACTTTAAAAAACGGCATCTTGCAGACGAGACGAGTATTCTCAATATGTATGCTAAAAAGTGTATACTTTCTTTTGCTCCTGCGTCCACTCAATGGATTTTCTTAAAAAAAGTACTCTCGTTCACAGACCCAAAATAAATATGTCACCAGTCTCCAACATTAACAGCGACCAAAATTACCACAGCTCACTTCGAACTCAGTTTTACGCCAAACTCGAAAAATCAAGTTTTCTATAAACGATCAATTACGTAGATGTTATGTTTCGATCTACTGATCTATATTTATTTGAAAAACGAGCTTTCGCACCACGACGTGGTGCGAATGAAAATGAAGATATAGTCATCACCAGAGCCGATAAAGGTAACATGACGGTGGTCATGAATAAAAATGATTATATTGACAAATGCTGTACTCTCTTATCAGATCCAGATAATTACATTAGATTCAAAAAAGACCCAACAAATAATTTAAAAAACGATCTGAATTCAATGATTGGTAAGTTTCAAAAGGGTGGTTATATGAAAAAGGACATAGCTAGATATGCAAAAAGCTATAACTCTGTTGCTCAAAAAATTTATGGTCTCCCTAAGGTACACAAACCAGAAAATCCTATGAGGCCTGTAACCTCTTTTACTGGATCTCCTTTATTCTCATTATCAAGATATGTTAGTCTACCAATTGAACAGATTATGGGAAAAACTCCCACCTGCATAAAAAATAGTTGGGATCTCATTGAAAAAATAAAAACAATAAGCATACCTAATAATTTCAAATTGGTTTCACTTGATGTTAAATCACTTTTTACGAATATTCCGAAAGGATACACCTATGGGCTCCCCATTATCTGGTGCAATTGCTGATCTCGTTAAGGAGATACTTGAACAAGATGTATTGAAAAGTCTTCCATTCGATTGTGTTTCCTTCTACAGGTATGTGGAAAGTGTTTTCATGCTTGCATGAGGACATTAGTATTCAACTTTTAGAGGCTTTCAATGCATACCATCCCAGGATCCAATTTACCCTTGAAATTGAGAATTACTAAAAACTTAACTTTTTGGATGTTACCATCATTCGAAAGAACAACAAACTCATCACTAATTGGTATCGTAAGGACACTAACTAGATGTGTGAATTTTTATTCTAATATCTCCTTTAAAGATAAAATATCCGTTATTTATAGTCTCATTGATAGAGCTATAAAGTTATCTGACCAGAAATTTAAAGTTGGAAATATATCAAAAGTTAAAGATTTTCTAAAATAGAATGATTATCCAATTAAATTTATCAACAAATACATTAATAGAAGGGTGGCAAAGATCACCAATGGTAATGTACAAAATCATACAAATAATTCAGAGGCCTTCGACTATAGCCAAGTGGTGGTTTTGCCGTTTGCTAATGAACTGTCGAGATCTTTCACTAACTTATTTAAAGAATTCAACATTAAAGTGGTGTTTACATACCAAAAAGATATGTTCAGATGTTTATCTAATAATAAAGATGCTACACCTTTTGTCCTCAAAACGCATGTTATCTTCTGCATCCCTTGCGAATGTGGTATGGTTTATATAGGACAAACAAAAAGGTACTTAAAAACTAGAATCAAAGAGTATATAAATGATTGCAAGAAAGATGCAAGAGGTACTGCATTGGTTTCTTACTCGCACGACCATGATCATAGGTTTAATGATAATAATAATGATAATGATAATAATAACAATAATAATAATGATAATAATAATAATATTCTTGTTTTTATCGATTCATCTTCGTTTATCTACGTATCATCGTCGAGTATCTTCGATCATCTTCGTATAATCTTCGGTTGTACTAGAAAGCTATTTTATAACCTCAATTGACGTCACTAGCGTCTATCCCTCTAAAAAGTGTTTAACATAGTGCCTTGGCCCGCCGAAATATTTCATTTACGATGTTAACTCTGGACATTGGGGATATTTTTTGACTTCTAATTTTCAAACGAACTTATTAATTTGGTCATGTTCCTTATGTGGTTCTCTATTACCCTGCATTGTTATCGACGCTTCGGTAAGTCTATAGGTTATGTTCTATATTAACCGAAATTTTATGTCTCCTATAAAACTTTTAATTACATAAGGAACTTTTCTCTATTCCTTCAGATAAATGAAGGAGGAATTGTATTTCTGTTACACCTGAAGAGGCTCCACGTCGTGGTGCGAAATCTCGTTTTTTAAATAAACATAGATCAGTAGATCGAAACATAACATCTACGTAATTAATTACTCTCTGATCAAAAACTCAACATCTTCAAATATATTTCTATAAGAGAGTTTAGTGCTTGTGAAGTATTTAACTTTCAACCTCTGTATCCTGTAGTGGTTTGCTAGAGAAACATCATCAAGTTCAAAAATTATTTCAAATCTTACCAAATCAGGTGCCATTTGGCCATTTGACTAGTCATCCCGAAAATGATCTATTTGATAATAATTTTACTCCTTTCTGGTGACAAAAAAAGTTGAACCACTGCTGGTCATTGTGATACTCAGTATTTTTATCTTTGCTTTATTGATTGCCTAATTACTATCATTTTTCGGCAATAGAAAGACTCGCAAAGGATCTATCGTGCAAACAAGTGGAGAGGGTCGGACCTTCTGATTGGTTGGCTGCTCCTCTCTTCCACTGGAATGCGGCGAAAATCCGTTGCGAGTTGAATCCAAGAAATTTTGCATTTATGGGAATTCAGAACTGAAGCTAAATATCCGAGTTGAAATCTCGATTAGGACGCAGTTCTAAATTACGACTACCATGAAATATTTTGGTCCCAAGTATTCACAAGTACTAGAAGATTATGATCAACCTAATTTCAAAATTAAAATCAGTTGACTGCAATAGTCGTTTTAATATGATATATAACAATATGATAAATTCAATTTAAAATGCCTAAATTCCTAATATTTTAAGTAAAAATGTTGCATTTTGAACGTAATAGATGAATTTTTAACTAAATATTTGAAGTTTCTACCAAAAAAAAAAAAAAAATTCAACCAATTTATTTAGTTTTATATTGAAAAAGACCCATCCCCATTAAAAATGTCATGGTTGATAATGTAACAGGAAAAGACATTTATTTGAAATGAAAAATAGTTTATTTGAACTAAACAGACAGAATTTTCGACAAAAAAGTTAGAGCCTCAACCATAACAGAATAATTAATAACCAAACAGTTGAAATTTGAAGGCCACAAAGACGAATTTTCTACTGAACTGTTATATTTTCCAGCAAATTTTTAAGTTTTTAACCAAAAAAAAAGAATTCTTGTCCGAGGGGTCGCACTTAAATTACGTAAGACGTTTAGGGGGATTTCTATGTCTGGGAGAAAATTTGAATTTTGTACAAAAAGATTTCTGTAATCATCCAAAATTTTATGCTTGAAAAATATTTTTAGATAATGTGGATATTATAAATTCGCTGATATAAAAGGAAACTCAAGAAGTAATTGTGAAGCATAACTTTTTCATCATTTTCAAGCTCCAGCGATATAAATATATGAGGGAAAGTTATCAGCAGCTATCGTGGGGTTTTTAAATTAATCGACACTATCGTTACATTGTAAAAGATGTAATAAAGTATTGTAACTAATAAATTATTTTAATAGTTTGATTTACATACCAGTTTTTTCCTGTTATAAGGAAAATGTACGGTAATTTACGAAGTTTTTGATCTTACGTAAGA
>WSXT02027472.1:0-13865 GCA_011762715.2 Neuroterus valhalla | reverse complement strand
CGTATGTATTACGTACAAAAATTATGCAGAATTCGAACGGTCACTGTATGGAAATCGTACGGTTTTTTTTTTGAAAAAATCTGTACGACAACCGTACGAATATTATACGGGAAATGTACGTTTCCGTACGGAAAACGTACGGGTACCGTGTCGGGACCCGTACGGAAACCGTACGGTTTCTGTATGGAATCCGTGAGTATATTTTTGGCGGGGATGTTACTCATGATTTTCAATAAAATTTTTGCATAAATATGTATTTGTTCCTTTGTTTCACGCTTTATAATATTTATAAATAATATATTTTGAAACCTATAACGAACTCGCGTCCGGTCCGCAAGCGTGCTACTTGCACAACGTGCGACACATTGGAACCTCTACGGACTCTCATTGCTTGATGCGTATCCGACCCCCACGCGTGCTATTTACACGACGTGCGACATATTGAAGCCTCCATGGATGACGCATTTGCGTCTGAAAATGAGCGCATTCTGTGCGAATTGATTCGCACAGGTGCTGCCATATTTGCTCGCACTGTGCGGGAATTTTGTTGTCTGGGTTTATCCTTATTCGGAGGGTTCTAGTTTCAAAGTAATAACGGACCACTTGGCGTCAGAATGTCTCCATAATCTTAAAACCCCTACTGGCCGATTAGCCAGATGGGCTTCAGAACTCCTCGAATTGACTACGAAGTCATATATCTAAAGGGAAGTTCAAATCACGTTTCTGACGCTCTATCGAGATCAGGAGAGTAAGTTAATAATGTAGCGTTTACGTTAGCTTGTTGTACAGAAAACCCGAAAGTGGACGTGATCGATAAGACAGACGACTGGTACTCGACAAAAATGAGACAAGTTAGGAAAGGCCGGAAGAACACGAAAAATTGCGAATCAGAGATTTGCAGCTATATGTTCAAAGAACAAACCCACTAAAATCCACCCTTTTAATAAAAACTCGTTGTACCTTAAAACTTACGAATTTAAGGTCTAGAAGAAAATCATGACGACGTACAAGCAGGATATTACATTCCGAAAAAAACGTACGCGAGAATTTCTGAGTACTACTTCTGGCCAGAGATGTACTCTGAGATAATCAATTCGGTAAAAAACTGCCAAGTCTGTCAAAGAACTAAATCGAGTAACCAACCGAAATTAGGGCTAATGGGGAAAAGAATCGTTGAAGAGCCATGGACCATGATTGCTGCAGATATCATGGGATCATTACCGATTTTAAAATAAAAGAGGAAAAACCAATACATCTAAGTTTTTGCAGATCTTTTGACAAAATAGGTTGAAATAATTCCAATTAAAAAAGCGAACGGAATAACAATAGAGACTGAATTTTTTAAACGTGTCACTTCGCGTTGGGGAACACCGCGGATTCCCCACACGAACAATGGCACAGAAGTCGTTAACAATACCTTAAGAGACCACACTGAAGTAGATAAATGCACAGATAGATTAAGGAATTTACAAATCATAAAAGAAGAGGTGCAAAAAAATTTAGATCTGGCAAATGACAAAGAGGCAAGTAACTACGATTTGAGAAGGAGGCCAGTAGAATTTAAAGTAGGAGATAGAGTGTCCTGAAAGGTAACGAAACTATCAAATAAAGCAGACGATTAGGGAGGAAAATTGCACGACCAATACGAAGGCCCATTTATTATGTAAAAGGAAATTCCCTCAACAATTCACGCGTTGGAAAACCTCAAAGGAAGGAGTGTAAGGGAATAGAATATAATAACTCAAAGTTGCGAAATTTAGATCTAAATTATGGCGAAATGGCAATGGATCAATAGCATTTATGATACAGAACTGAAAAATGACTCTTGACAAAACTCTTAACTCAACCTATGGAAAATGACTCTGATAAATTACGGAAATACTAATGCAAAACAAACTCCATACACAGGATTGGAAAGAAGAATCGATCAAAATTTTAGGTTTTAATCCAAACCCTCACAGGGGAGGGGGGTTGGCAGAAATGTTACGTGAGGAAGGTAACTCAGCACGGCCCTGTACAAAGTGGCTGCTGACTCATGCCCGAGGCCAGGCGGAACATCCGAGGGGTCCCGGGTCCTCAACCATCGGACTGTCTCTTACCGCCTCAGTCATTTCTCGTTCGCCTAATCGTAACTCTGAAATGTAAGAGTGCGTGTAGCTGCTCTTCCCTTCATCAACCTCTCTCCTGGATAACGCCTTTCCCGGATAACTCAACCATGGTTAAGACCGTCAACCTGTCTACAGGATACCTGACACTGAAAAAGGTGCCTCGTCGTTAATGTACTAGCCCCGTTCACGGGCTGGTAACTTTCATCAAATGTGTAAGTGGAAATAAACCATTCTTTTAATTTTAATACAAATGTGTTTTCTTGTGTCTTCACCTTTCTCAGCACTTTCACTTTCCCATTTCCCTCCCTCGATATTACCTCCGTATTATTTTTTGGAAGCAGTACCTTAAGTACGGAAGATGGATATTGTAATTCTAAAAAAGAAAGGGAAAGGTTTAAAATGGAAAGTATTTACATTGGAGCATGTCCCAGGGCTCTTGATGTTTCTCTGGTCAAGGAGGATATCGTCAACATATACCGAATTATTAAGGGTCCCTACAACGAAGGTTTATTTACGTCCGTGAGGCCTTAACGCCACTCAATAAGAAAATTTACACCATAAATCTCGGTTTCCGTAGAGACAAAAAATCAAATATCTATGGGTATCCAGAGGAACCAGGAAGTATTCTCTGTCGGAAGAAGGATGGATCACCAACAATACAACTCGCAAGCCTTCAATCCATTGAGATTATACAATAGAAACCAGAGGCTAAGTTCTTCCTGATATTAATTTCTTAATATTGTACAATCTCTGTTCTTTAACCTCTTCTTCGACCTTCGTCGTGAATTGATAAGTTTGTTGCTCTACATTTTCTTTCCAACTTGAACATTATCGATCTCAACATGCCGAAGTGTCTTATATTGACATTTGCAATAATTCAGCTATGAACCCACTCTATCTGTTGTATATTATCAGGCATTTTTCATACATACTTAGCATGATTTTGTATACTGATCATTTTGCTTTTTTCACTAGTTTCCAATTGTGAGCGTGGGTTCTGGATTCTGTTAGTTTTTTGCCATCTTTACTTCTGCTATAACTTTATGGAATTGCTTATTCAATTTTCTAACGAATTTCATTAACTCCTTCGTTTAACTATACCTGATCTCTCACTACTAATTTTTAATGAGAACCTTGAATATCTGTCACGTAAACGCTCGATCTCTACCAGACCATTATCTGGAATTCAAACAATATTTTATGTCATGCTTCTATCATATTATAGCCGTATCTGAAACTAAGCTCATGCCTAATATTCCTTCAAGTCTCGTAGCACTTGGCCATTATTCACTTTTTCGCAGAAATAGAGATGAGGGAAGAGGAGGTGGAGTCTGTCTCCACATACACGACAGCTTAAGAAGCGTACAGGTAAGATAGACTCCTCTTACTAATCTCCCAACTGCAGGTTACCTTTACATCAATGTATCTTTGCCCCTGGATAGTATTTTGGTGATTGTTATTTACAATCTTTCAAATTCTTCTTACGGCAGGGAACTTCAGACTGATATTTTCGAAATAAGACCTAACCATATTGATATTGTTCTTACCCGTGATTTATTCACAAATCTCAGTGCCTCGAACAACTTAATTCGTTACTTAAATTCAGTTGTTTTCTTCCCAGGATTATCCAGCGTTCCCTATAAATCCAACCATCACACTGATCACTCAAGTAGGTGTATTGACCTGATGATTGTCGATGACTTAGATGAGGTGACCTCGTCCACTCGACACACAATATCATCCTTTTCTAACCATGACCTTATTAGTAGTCTATTTTAGTTCACCTTTATTCCCTCCTCTAATGAAACTCCGATTTCTTTTCGAAACTATTCCAACATAGATAAAGTCGAATTTTGTGAGCATCTCTCTACCTGACTGGAGTAGCATTTTTAGAGAAAGAGATATCAATAGTAAAATAATAGAGGTATTAAAGATAGTAATAGTAGATTAGCCAAAAGAACTTGAAATAGTATTATTCAAGCTGCATCTCATAAACTAAGAAACTTAGTACAAACTAGAATTAGGGAATGAATCAATCAATAAAATTACAATTCCATTAAAAACCGTAACAAAAGCAGAAACATCTGGTTTCTTCTGAGACGGATAGTGTTCCTGCCTTAGATAGGAACCGTTCAACATAAAATTATTTATAAATTGTCACGGCCACAGTCTTCCGAAGGTGACGTGCTTCCTTTCGCTCCGTTTTATAAAAGGAATCACAACTTCCATAAAGAAACTCAGGTTTCTGAAAATAATTATTAGTATGAATTTCACTTCAGTGAACAAGTACGAGTGCATGGTTTAGTCGCTTTTTCAAGGAAACACTTTATTTATCCTTTTGAAAATCGAAGTCTTGTGGCTGTATCTCCAATATGGCAGCATATACTAACTATAAGGTTTTGATAATGAGAGGAGCGGCGGGCTCTCTAAAATGCGGAAAGTATTGTACATTGTCAGATATGACTTGCTTGAATTGGGCAACGAATGATATTAGTAGTATAGCAAGGCCAGTTCAGAGGCACCACTACGTGCTTCCAGATTTCACCAACAAACGGTGTCATCAATTAACTTCCAACAGTCGGTAACTGCCTGGTTGGTTAGTTTGGTGCAAAATAGTGTCGGAAACTTATCGGCAGCCGGTAATCGAACTAGCTACGTAGTTACGCTCGACGCCGCTAGACATCCCTACTGTCGCACCCGCCGGTAATCTTTACATATTCGAAATTCAACGTCTCGAGCCTGCCAGACATTTATTTGTAAACGTGGTGAGCTCTGGCGATTTCCTATACAACGAATTTTCGAGAAGGCTCAAGGCATAAAGAAAGAAGGAGTATATGAATATCAGTCACAGTGATTATGCTAGGATAGATCCATTGGTGGCTTCTAGGCGGTTTGACACACAAGCTGCATCAGGTAAAACCACTAATACTGGACGCGTTATCTTTAGCTTAACTCAAGATGGATGGAATCTCAGAAGCAATGACCCCGTTTGGAACGTTCAACGATTCTTTCTTGAATTAAGGTGGAGACATATAGGGACGCGCAGTTGTGTTCTCCAACATTAAGCGGTGTGCTTCACCGCAAAAGGCTTCCATGGTTCATGTGGATACGTACTACCATTCGATTGTGAACATGTCTGCGCAGTTGAGTTATATGATACTTATACATATAATATATGATGTTATAGTTCTGCGACATATACCGTTGCGCAGAACATTCCTAGGTCGATTGTGGAGGTCAGTAGTTTTCTTACAGTTTATAGAGATAGGCAGTATACTTGTATATCATACGAGTCAGTGAAATATTATTACAGGGCTCCTGCGTCAAGATAGATGTCGATCCTTCCAGAAATTTATGCTTAGACAATATCTCTGAAGATTTTCTATGCATCAAAGTTTCCGGAAAGGGTTATTGTTTTAAGGATTTCATGCATCGGCATATCTTCAAACTTTATATATTACAAGAGAATCAAACAAAGTTTCTTTAAGGTACTACAACTTTCGATATTGGATCTAATCCATATCTAAATTTGAAAGAGAATGATCAATGTTTCCAGGAGGAGCTATTGCTTCAAAGATTTCATGCATCGAAATTTCCAGAAACTCATGCTGATGTGAAGAGTGCGACGGACACCCTTTAAAAGTTGAACTAGAACCAAGCGCAGTCATTCCGTTTCCGATCTTTGTGTCAAAAACCTCTGGGGTGAATAGTTGAAAGTGATAAAAAAATTAACATTGAACAGTGAAATAAACAAATGAACACAAAGTGAAGAACTTTGACAAATAATAACTTCTAGACCAAATATTAAGATGCTGCTCGACGAGTAACAGGTTTGAACTGCGTTCAATCTAAAAAACGTCAGCGAACATGTAAAACTTCAAGTGAAGACAAAGGTACTGGTTTGAGCTGAGTTCTTTGAAAATTTCCGAAAACAATGTCTCAATGCTCACGATCTTGATCCAGCACACTACTAGACTACACCTGGCTTCACCTAGGATGCCTTGCTCAAATTTAGAGGCATAAGTTTAGAACTTCTCACTGACTTTGATATGTTGCTGATGATTGAGAATGTCAAGAAGGGTAGAGTAGGCCAATGCTCAAACAGATATGCTATTGCTAACAATAGGCATGTGACAGTTTTCAATGAAGATGGAGGAAGAATCTTTAAAATGTATTTTGATGCAAACAACCTTTACGGCTGGGCAGTGGGCAATGGGATTATCAACCTGAACTTCATGTGGCAGACAGTGATTGTTCATTTCGTCCAGAACACTCGAAAACACTAAGGGCAAGCTGAGAGAAGCTCTTCACTACACTCCTGCTGAAGCAACAGTACGTTCTCCATTACTGGGATCTCAAACATGCAATAGCTAATAGTCACAAACTTGTCAAAATTCTCAGTGCTATCAAATTTAATCAGTATAGATGTTTAAGAAATATACTAAATAAAATAGTAAACTCAAAACAAATGCCAAAATTGAATTTGAAGATAACCTGTTCAAATAAATGAATACTGTAGTTTACGGGAAAACAATGGAGAACGTACGGCAACATGGTTATCTGAGATTCGTGACAAAAAGGGTGGGTGGATATGAAGCTGAAGCCCTCATAGCTGCTAAAAATAAACAAATATCATTTAGAAAGACTATGGATGCAGCTGAAAAAGGAATGAAACGAAGCAGTGATGCGGGAGTGGCCATCAAGCGTGCAAGTAGAGGTGCACAGCAACTTGTGAACAGCGTCGGTGGTAAACATGAAGTAAAAAATTAACGTGTTCTGCCAAGCTACCTCACTGTGCACTCACTGATGCCGATATGCTCAAGTATGCTAGAGTTCTGACGACCCCACATTTTCGTGAAGTGTTCATGCGCAATCAACTACTAGTGAAGGGAACCAACAAAATTGAATCAGCTATTGTCAATCTTAATGGTAGTTACAGCCCAGTTACCCACTAAGTAAGTTATGGAAAGATCGGTCATAATGATCTACACTTTCATAGTTTCGTTAATCTTTATCCAACATAGGATCTTGTAGATTACCTCGCTGTTGGTAGCGTAATAAAGTACAATTACGACAGATATTAGGACTATGATGCTGCTCAAAGCGGACGTTCGTGCTCAAAATTCATGTATGTCCAGCTTAATATAGAAAATAAACAATGCATATATAAGAATGTGTGATGAAATAAATAGAGTCAGTATAGAGAAAAACACCATCCTTGATGAATCATATACTTTCACCATAACAGGAAATTCTTTTGTGCTAGACGCAGAGCATTTTCTACCAATGGAACTTTCTCCTTATGAGATGCAATGCACTTGAACTCGTTGAACTACTTTCATTCGATGCAATTCCTAATTGTGACACTGGAAAAGATAGAATCTACGTTGGTGATCGAGTGGTGATTCTACCCACTGGCAGCTATAAGGTGGGCGACATTGAGACTTATATCCAGAAGGCTCGAGCAGTTAATGGCATCACAATGAAAATCAAGCCAAATTAGAACGCATGACGCAGTAAGATAAAGAGTGATCCTGAAGTGGACTTTGAAACAGACGATTCTATTAGACGATTGACCAGTGGCGACTTTCTACAAGTTGATTGCAATATTACAACGGGAGCTCACACCAATAAGATTAAAGAGCACACGATTCATGAATTCTTCCCTGTTGTACCACCAAGACATAAGATCATCGAAGTACCAACGCAAGTCATTTACCTCAAGTCAATACATCAATACCAGCTTAGCATGGTTTATCAGGATAGAGACTTGATAAATTTACGAGGAAAGCCCATAAAAGTACGTCTACCTGTCAAATCATCATAATGAGGATTGCGTACAATCGCAAAGAAGTCTGTATGAGAGAGTCGATACGCCAGACACGAATCAACTCACAAGCAGCTTGCAAGGCGGTCTTTAAACGTGCTCTTCCTGGAGCAGCTTCACCTAAGAATTGAACCTTGTAGAAGTAGAAACTAAAACGTCCATTTAGGATATTTATTAGCTCTTTCTGTTGTAACAAAAATGGATAGGATACTTAACATTCAAGAACACGTGAGATTTGATGAAATCTTAGCTAGCTATGAGATTCAGCGTCATTCAGCAACAGCGATGAAATTCGCATCGCAGTCTAGCATCAAGTTTGTATGTACTACCCAGAAAGAGTTCACTGCACGTGTATCGAAGACTAACAAGGGCTGATAGAACTACAGCTATCCTACTACAAGTCTAGTAAGACATGCCATCTGTTATTTGTTTGATGAGGTTCGACATCAAACTAATGGTATTGAGATTGGTCGATGCAGAAACGTCCGTCTCACTAGCACCATAGGAGGCTATGTCTCTCTCACCCCTGAACAAAGTTATTTTATAAAGAATGCAGGATGAATTGATCTGCCAGAAGGAACAAAACGTATTACTGATGACGAGGAATACTTTGATGTGACTTTGCCACTCAGTATGATCCTGGGTTTTGCTGGAGACTATCGAAAAATCATTGTAAATGCGAAGCATTAACTCATCTTGACAAGATCACGCAGTGACTTGAAGACTATTATCCAAAGTCAAAGAGAGGAACACTTCAGGATTACTATACCGAAGTTGAGTCGATGATCACTGCAGCTCAAACAATTTCAAGCTTTTCTTGAATTTCCAATTTTCATCTAGGCTAGGGGCATGAATGATCATAGGGAAAGATTGTATGCGAGATTTTTCCAAGAAGCTGTATGAAGGTGGAGCCACGGAGCATAACAACAGTGATACAGACGCGGATACGTTAGACAATTCCGATGTAGCTGGCGGAATCAGAATCGGTATCGATGACATTATTTCCGTAATTAAAAAACTTAAGAACGGTAAGGCTGCCGGCGTAGATGGTATTACCTCTGGAATTCTCAAGTTCGGTGGCGGATATTTGTTGGCGTGGCTGTGTGAATTTATGAATATGTGTGCTGTGAATAGCGAAGTTCCTAGTGATTGGAGAAAGGCGATTATTGTCCCGATCTACAAAGGAAAGGGTGATCTAGGTGACTGTGATAATTATAAAGCGATTCGCCTTCTAAGTACTGTGGTAAAAATATTTACCAAAACACTTATTAATAAAGTCATGGGAGTGATAAAGCAAAGGATCTAAGAAGTTCAATGTGGATTGATGCCAGGGAGATCATGTGCGGATCAGATATTTAGCTTAAGACAGATCACAGAAAAAAGCCTAAGAGTAAATGAAAAAGTTTTTCGTGCATTTGTTGATCTGGAAAAAGCTTTCGATGAGGTAAATAGAGCTAAACTTTGGGAGGTCCTAAAAGAATATGGAGTGAATGGGTGGCTTCCGAAAGCAATACAAGCAATATATAGTGGTAGCAGAGCACGTGTGAGAGTGAGTGGACAACTGAGCGATTGGTTCGATATTAGGTAGGGCGTTAGGCAAGGATGCGTTATGTCCTCTTGGATGTTTAATATATACATAGACAAATGTCTAAGAATGGCTCTATTTGACGGGGAAGGTGTTAATCATGGGTCAGTGAAAGTTTGTGGGCTTGCGTTTGCGGATGAAAAGATCGTTACAGCAGAATCAGCCAAGGATTTGCAGAAGATGTTGAGCAGGCTGGATACCAGCATGAAGAGCATGGGACTTAACATGAACGTCAATGAAACAAAAATCCTGGTGTTTGAATGTAAGGATGCAAAAACACATTGCAATATTACCCTAAATGGAGAGAGGATAGAACAAATTGACAATTTCGTGTATCTTGGAAGTTTATTCCCTTCCGACAGAAAGATAGATGCAGAGATTTCCAGAAACTGTCCTGTAAGGTAGCGAGACCTGGACGTATCAAGTAAAGAACAAGAGTAAGCTCAACGCGATCGGAATGCAATTTCTGCGGTAAAACGCTAATGAACAAAGTGAAAAGTGAGTGGGTACTCAAAGAATGTGGTTTAGAAGAAACGCTGTTTGACAAGAGTGAAAGAAATTTGCTGAGATGGCTCGGTCGCGTTGAGAGAATGGATGAAGAACGATATACAAAGCGAGTGTATCTAGGTAGGGTGAATGGTATCATACCCAGAAGCAGACCAAAGAAGGAATGGATAGATTGTGTGAATGAGATCCTAAAGAGGAGAAGCATAAAAAGCCGTAGAAACACGAGAGCTTGTATGAAAATATGCATGGATGTGGAAGAAGAAAGAGATGTATGTCAGGATAGGGATGTTTGGAGAGCAATTGTATGTAAGAAAAAGTGTAAAGCCTGAAACGAACGATTTTGTCCGTGTGAGGATATCGCTTGGTGGATTATTTTAATGACTTCGTGAAACTCTTTGTACGGGGTGTTTGCTAGAAAGATCAGGAAGCGACCCGTGTCGGAGCGATAATGCACAGGACGAGTGTGTGTTTTTTCTTTTCGCAAAAAACACGCAATGAATCCTAAGACTCAACTAATACCAATCCCTGCCTCCTTCTCATACACGTCCCTTGCTCGAAATTCCCCATATCAATTCTACTTCCAAATCATCACCTCTTAATCCCTTATTCTCCAGTAGTACAACGGGGCCAGAACAAGACGAGTTACGCTTACTCCGCAAGAGATTTGGCTTAAAGGTATAATAATAATAATCCATGCGAAAATTCGACTCTTGATAATACGCCTAATCAGTTTGTACTATTGCACGAGATATATGCAAACTTTCAGTTAATATATTAAGATTAAGAGCCTAAGCCGCTTCCGCAAGAACGCCAATTCAAAAAGCACGTTCCACTGATTGTTCTGGATTGTTCTAAACAAAAAGAGTTTCTCAAACAGGCCTCAGTGGACGTTCGTTTAGAATGTGAATCTGCAGACAATTTTCTTCTGAAACTGCAGCCTACTCTAAATTATCAGTATTATCAGTAACAGACCCTCAGTAGTAGCGCGAAACAGTTGATTCAAGACGATAATGGTAGGGGTAGTGAGAGTGTTGGGGTTATTGCAGAAATGGTGGAAAGAAAAGGTATAAAAGAGATGAATCTAGCAACACAGTTTAATTATCATCGATATGGAGTTCATTGTAGACGTGCAAGGCTCCAAGAAACCCATCAACCGATGTGTCTTCCAGAAGTTAACTATAATTTCTCTTCAGGAAGACGCTCAATTTACGGTATACCTATTTGAACGACTCAACTACTGGAACTCACTGCCCGCCAAATAAAAAAGTGAGAATCTGTGGCTTACATGCAATTACCATGGTCTTGACTGGACTTCAGGTGAAATTCCCTAGGGAAAAGTAAGAGCTATAGTTCGAGACAAGCTACGTAACACCCGAGCAGCCTATGCCAAGAGACTTGAAAAGAAAAAATGAATGGAGCACTATCTTGGAAATGTATGGAATCTGAAGATTCAGGCTTCCTATCGCTAAGAAATTCGCACAATACAGTGTCGATATTCTGCAATAATCACCCTTAATGCTGGAATCATCAGTGTGCTGTTGGAAATGCATTAACTCTCAGGACTTGGTCCTTGAAATCTCAGGATCAGCAAACCATCAGAATTACAGTGGGAGCAAAGTCGATGACGACAATGATGATTATGCAACTAAAAATATGGATACTCCAGATACTGACTTATGTAGTATGAGAAACAGTATTGATAATTCAGAGTAACACTATGCTTAAAGACTTTTATAACGGTTGTGAATTTATGTTTTAACTACGTTTTGTCACGTTGTAGGTGAAAATTGTCTCTTGTAGAATTAGGATAAGTCTTTTTCCTTGCATAAATCAAATATTCAAGATTATTACATGTGGAAATTTATTAAAACCTATTCTCTTAGTTAAGAATTAGTTAGCTAATAGACCAGCGATGGACTTTACACACGTCGATGGGTTGAATCCAAAATATTGCACATTGTCGTTCTTTTCAGCTCTAAGTTCTCCAAACGTCGATGGATTTAATTCAAATTTTGCACGCTCGATTTTCTGAGCATTGAACATTACAGTGAGTGGTTATTATAATTAAGAGCGCCACTTTCTCTAGAACCAGAAGTATAGAGCCGACACGTCAGAAATTTCGATGCACAGCAAATCGTTTGGGTCTATAAAGAATTTCCTGGAAGGTTCGAGAAATTGAATTTGTATATTCCTTGAATGTGATTAGAGTAGGGTCAATGCGGTGTAAAAGGAGCATTATGTATAAGTCCCTCCATTTTCAGAGAATTTTCTGGAAATCTATGGGATTCTCGTGAACTCTTGTGGAAGAGGCTTGAAATTTGTGAAATTCTAAAGAGTTCCACAAGAGTTTACGGAGATCACACACATCCCATAGATACTACAAAATTCAACAGTATTCATGGCCTTTTAAAAAGTTCAAGAGAATTCCAGAGATTTCTAGAAAATTCCAAATGATTCTACAGATTTTTCCAAGACTTCTGGAATTCAATAGATTTCTGACGAATTCAACAGTGATCACCAGCCCCTTGCAGAACTCGGAAGAATTTCACAGATTTTCAGAGAATTCACAAGAATCCTACAGATTTTTTAAAAACTTCCAGAGTTAGAGTGACTTTCACAGGATTCAGCAGTGCTCAAGAGCCTTTTGTACTGCTACAGAATCGAACGTTTTGGGAAAAGATACTGGCTCCAATTTGTTTATATCGCTGAAGTGTGAAACAGCACCAGTCACTTACAACCTACTGCAAAAGTAAACGAATTATAAATTATTCGAACTGAACTTGTTTACGCACGCACTCTCGGATATCACACCCTGTATTATGCACGGTTGATTTTAATTTCAATATCTGGATTATTTAGTACCTTAGCTTACAAATACACGCAATTTTCTTATAGATTTTTTCTTCGGTTTTGTAAATTTACCTTAAGGCATTTTACCAATGCAATCAGTGAATACTTGGGTACTAGAAGTTGGAGGGCAATCGACAACTTGCATCTTATATCATATCTTGATAGTAGATATATATCTCAATCTTATCATCACCTATTGATTATTACTGTCAGCATGAAGGTTGAACTGAGTTGGGAACTTGCATCTTTCTTCTCTATACTTAATTTACACATTTTATTCTTGGGATTCCTTAGATCTATTTACCTCAATTCTCCTAACAATACTAGTGTTACTTACGTTTTATTATCGATTCTTTAAGTATTCGCCATGTTAATGCCTAGACTCTTTTAGCTCACGTCCTTGGATTCAGACATTTTTCAGGTCTTGTGTATACCAGCTTATAATAGTCTCTGAGATATGGCTACCCTCCAACTACCCATCAAACTGAGTTACTCTCGACAGTTACGTGCTTTTCCGTAGAGTTATAGAGGAGCTGAGAGGGGTGGGGTCCGACTGTATGTACATGAAAGCCTTACCGGTGTTCTAAGGGAGTGCAGCTTAATACTCAATTATCCAACTGCTGAATTTCTTTTTGTTGAGGTTAGAGGGCCAAAGGACGGTATATCGGTGATGATCTTTTGGAAACCTCCAAATGCCGACTCTAGCACTGAATTTGAATAATAAATCTTTCTCCATGTACCCAACTTTAGTAATGTTACTATAACAGGGGATTATAATACTAACTTGGAAGCCAATAGTGATCTTACTAAATATTTTACTTCAATTATACATACTGCTGGGTTATCTATTGTTCCACAGAATTCCATGCATCGAACTGATCATTCTAGTTCCAGAATGAACCTGACCATAGGTCAGGTTAATGACCTGGTCCATTATTGATGTCACAGTTTTTTCAGCATTTTTACTCCCCCCCCCCCCCCTCTGTCG
>WSXT02027461.1:0-13866 GCA_011762715.2 Neuroterus valhalla | reverse complement strand
TTCAATTTATACCAAATAAATGTTTCTCTTCAGCAATCAGAAGCATCTGAAGTCATATTATATTCAACCAGTTGAATTTTATTTATTACTACTGCTAAGAAAATATTAATTGGGTAGTAGCAAGGGTCTTGAAGGGGCCCTTTCTTTCGTAGGGCGATGAAGAGATACCTTCGTTGGGGCCTCGCTAAAAGTTCAAGCTAGAAACCATCTAAAACAGCGTTACAGAACTAGCCAGGCCCTCTTCATTTTTCCCTATCAGCCCCCGATCAGAGCCTCACGGATGAGCAAATGTTGCTTGAACCATATTTTTTGCTATTTTCCTAACATATTCTCTAGCTGCCGGGGTATATCTCGTATCATAAAGAGGTCCAGGCACACGTCTTGTTATAGGCAAAGGCGCCGTCAGTTGAAACATGACAACACCATGAGCAGTCTCAGTGATTCTACTTTTTATTTGTGCCATTTCGGTTCGGTGGTCAAGTAAATCATTAGTTTGATAGGCTGCCATAATCCAGTGTTCAGGAAGGTCGTTTGCTCTTACTACGACTACGTAAGGATTGATTGCATATCCGTATTTGACTTCATTATCCATCCACTTGAATATGATTGTGCCGGGGTGCGCCATTTCTATATGAAGATCATTGTGTTCACTGGATGTTCCAGGCTCAATCTTAGGTTTTACTTCATACGGATAACCTCCTTCTCGGCCTGCGGCTCCTTAAATGATACAAGATAAACCATCAGCATTTGTGGGAGGGTAGAAAACGAATCTACGGTTTTCATATTTTTTTCAATGAAGTAGGGCACTTTAGAACCAGAGCAGGAAAAGTGTTACTCGAGAGACTTATTGTTTAATCAAAACGGGAAATTTTCAACAAAAAGTTCAGATTCTCATACAGGAAATGTCAAATTATTCTTCCTTCCAACGAAGCAGTTGAAGTTCAACCGAAACAGTTGGGTTCTTAACGGTCAGAAACTAAACTTGCAAGATCCTTGTATAATATGGAGAAAAGATATCATATATCATACCTTCCCATGTAAGAATCAATTTTTCTATGTTAAAAACTGAACTTTCGACTATTCAACGAAACAAATCTTTCTGGTAGAAAATGCAGCTGTTTTGTGAAGAATCAAACTCTTCTGAATCTGAATATCTTTGGATTTGAATTTTTGCGAGCTGATTTGAAATTAATAAACTTGAATTATCTTAAAAACCAATCTTTCCATTCGGAGCTCAATCACGCAGTTGGAAAGCCACAGTTTTTTCATTTGAATATACTCTGTTCCAGTTTGAAGTTCAAATTTCCGATTTAAAATTCGTCTTCCTAAGTGGGATTGAATTTATTTACTGGTAAAGTTTCTCCAGATATAAAGAATACAACATTCTCATCGGGTGTCTCGTGCTTCACACTCGATTAGAAGTCGTCACAACCGCAAACTTTTCCTCATTATCTTCATCTATCATGTATCAGAGTTATATAATAATAACTTCTTTACCTCAAATCTTATTGTGTTTTCAAAGGAACAGTTTCTTCCATTTTTACATTCTCATCAGAGAAGGTATTTTATTTGTGTATTTTATTTGTATGTCTGTCTGTTAGCACGATAACTTTCGAAAAAGCTTTCATGATGTTTTCTGATGAAAACAGAATTGTAAGAGATATGTCATTATCAAAATTCAAAAATATAAATAAAAATGAGCATTTTTAACCAAACAACGGAAGACATGGGGAAAAGGTATAGAGGAAGAATTTTTTCTTTTTGGGAGCCCTATATGATGGTCTTCACAACTTTTTGAATTTTTTCAGAAAATCGAAAAATCAAATTTTGGTCGCATGAAAAATGATGAAAAATAGAAAGTTTTATTTTTCGGTCAAACTTATGCAAGGTACGGGAAAATATAAATGAACGAAAATTGTGAACCAAAAAAAAAAAAATGCACAAATTTTTTACAATTTAATTTATGATAGGACAAGTTATTAAAAAAATACCATAATAAAAAGGAAAGAATGGAACTTTCGGATGACTGTCACATGCTTAGGAAAAGAAAATAGACACAAGTTCCAGGAAAATATCTATAAATTTGTTATAATTTTTCCGATTCTACGCATAGTTTTGATTTCAATCATATAAATGAAATAAAATATGAAACAATTAAATTTCTAGAAAAAGTACACAAAATATGAAAAAAATTGGGAAACGAAACTTCTCAACGGTTGGGGACAAATTTGGGTCGAGTGCGCAGCACGAGACACGAGATGAGAATATATTCGTTAAAGCCGGAGAAGCTTTAACAAAAGTAATTCAAAATCATCCAATTGAAGTAGTAGAAATTTAACTATCGAGTTTCAAAAGCTCTCTATTGAAATGTAGGAAAATACAAAGACCGAGCGCTTAACGCAAGGTGAATTCAAAACCGAGTGCGGAGGTTTTATGTGAAAATTGAATTTCGCGGAATATATGAAATCTCCAAATTTGGAGACCGCCTGATTCCGAAAAAGTAGTTTTTACGTTGGTTTCTGTGTGTCTGTTGTCGTCGTCGTTGTCGTTTCGTCGTTGTTGTCGTTGGTGTCTGTATACTCGATAACTTTCGAAAGAATGATCATGTTGGATTGTGCTTAGGGACGCTTTCTTGAAACCGGGAAAGAAAGGACGAGTTCGTTAACCAGCTATTTTGGATGAAAAATCAATGTGTGTGTGTGTGGGGGGTGGGGGCAATTTTGAACATTTTTTTGGACTTTTTTTCAAGGACTCAAAAATTGTGACTACAATTTCTTGTAGCAAGTAAAAAGTGAAATAATATATTCATATCATTTCTTCCGATAAAAACAGAATTGCCAGAGTTGTGGCATTTTTAAAATTCAAAAATATAAATGAAAATGAGAATTTTCAGCCAAACCACGCGAGATATGAAAAAAGTGCGAAGAAAAAAATGTTTCTTTTTAGAAGCCCTCCAGGATGGTGTTTGCAACTTTTCAATTTTATCAAAAAGGGAAAATTCAAATTTTGGTCGCACAAAAAATGATGGAAAATATAAAGATTCATTTTCTGGTCAAACTGTGCAAGCTACGGGAAAACATATATGAAATAAACTTGTGCACCAAAAAAAGGTTCCACAAATTCGGTAAAATCAATTTTTTGATAGGACAAGTAATTTCTGCTTCATTTATAAAAGCCATAGAATGAATTAATTCCAATCAGGAAAAATAACCAAAAAAATCAAATAATAAAATTTCCGAAATAATGGATAAGGCTAACACCAGATTAATAGATGAAAGTTATTCACCCGAAAAATATATGTGAAATTGTTATAATTTCTTCCTTTGGGCGCGTATTTTTAGTTTCAATCGTAAAAAATGAAATTAAAAAATTTATTTATAGAAAAACCACACAACACGTCAAAAAATTAGGCAACAAAATAACTCTACCGTTTTGAGCAAACTTTATTCGAGTGCGCAGCACGAGACACGCGATGAGAATGTATTCGTTGAAGCCAGAGAAGCTTTAACAAAAGAGAATTTACACTCATGAAATTGAAGTAGTCAACGTTTCGCTTTTGAGTTTCAAAAGCGTTTTATGAAACTGTAGGGAGGTATAAAGGCCGGGCGCGTAGCGCGAGGTGAATTTATAACGAAGCGCGGAGCGCGAGGTGGAATTACCATCGAGGTTGAAGCGCGAGATCCGGATATCATGACTTTTATCTTATTTTTTGAAGAAAAGAAATAAAACTTACGCGATGGAGTAATTAGGACACAGCATTTGGTTCCAACATACTCTATTACATATAGTACAGTAAGTCATATCTGCGCACATCAAAGTTCGTTTTTTTATATTCTCATTCTGAATGAGAAGGTATTGGTTATACGTGAAAATTGACTTTTGCGAAATAAGAAAATCTCCACGTTTTGAGACCCGCTTATTCAGAAAAAGATGGTTTTTTCAAAGATGTCTGTGTGTATCTAGTCTGTGGTCTGTAGTTTGTAGTCTGTTAACTGTATACTCGATTAATTTCGAAAGAATGATCATATTGGATTGTGCTTCGGCGAAATTTTTCCCGGCCGTAGAAGAAAGGACGGAATTGTTTAACAGCCATTTTTGACCAATGGTTCTGGTTTTATCGATCCAAATCGCTTTTTGAAAAATAAAAAATATATGTTTTCGCCCAAACTATGCAAGATACGAAGAAATGTTCGCAACTAAAAATATTCATTTTAAAAAGACCTATAAATTTTATGAGGACCATTTTCTCATAATATGCATAGTTTTTGTTTGAATCGTGATAAATGTTACCAAAAATGAAAAATTCCATTTTTGAGCAAAACTATGCGAGATATGAAAAGAGTTAAAGATACAAAAATTTTTCAGCTTAAAAAAAATCTTCAGATTAACTCCTGCCTATGCATATATCATTGGCGAGTATTGTAATGAGATTGTGTTCCTCAAGGCTAGTAGAGCCTTGATCAAACTGAATAAAAAAAAAATTTCATCAAAAATGAAAAAAAAAATTCAATAATCTCCATAGAAGTAGAGGTTCTCAGCAGTTTTGCAATATTTGCCATTCTGTGTATGCATTACACTGTAAACTGAATGAAGCACGTATAAAACCGAGCGCAAAGTGCGAGGTGAGGAACAAACAAAGCGCGTAGAGTGAGGCGCGCTCAAACCAGAAAGCAAAGCGAGCCGCGCGCGTAGCGCGCCATGGGAATATGCAATTACTTTTTGATAAACCCCTCTTTTTTATTACATCCATGAAAAACAGCAGTAAAAATGGAAAAATTCTATTTTCAGACAAACGACACAAGCGGAGAAGAAAATAAAAGTACAAAAGTTATTTACCGAAAAATCGATGCAAATGAGTTTTTAATCGTATTTTAGAGCACTCCTAGGTTCTGTTGTAAACGGAGATAATGACTTCAAAAATAGAAAAATTCAATTCAATTGATTAAAATTTCAGTCTAATCATATGAGATAAAGTAAAGAAGAAAAACATTAAATTATTATTGGACAAACGACACAAGCTATGAAAAAGAGAAGACGAAGTTTGTTCACCCAAAAATAAGCTATACATTTTTAATCGAAGATTTTCTGCCAGGACACGTACTTTTGGTTTCATCCATGAGAGTGATATCAAAAATAAAATAAACTTTTTTTCTGAAATAATACAAGGTGAAAAAAACTAACTGACAAAAAAAGATTACCCCGAAACGATATAAAATATTGTTATTATCCATTAACAGATTGAACAAGTATGTTTTCTTATGATTGACACAGTAAACTTTTCAATCGAAGACCTTTAGAAGAGACGCCGAGAAAAATAAAATCGAAAAAGTGTGTCATTTTAAAACCGAGGTAATAACAAATTTGAACTATTAGGAATTGTGATATTTCACAAATATTTAACAGTAATACAGCCGAAGATAACGTAGAAAAATTTGAGTATTGGACAAATATTATTCGAGTGAGAAGCAGGAGACACGTGATGAGAATGTATTTGTTAAAGCCGAAGAAGCTTCAATAAAAGAGGGTTTACAATAATAGAATTACAGTCTTCGACATTTTTCTTCTGAATTGTTGTAAGGCTGATACACATGTTTCGGAATACATACATCAGAGCGAATGTCAACGTTTCAAGATCTTCCAAACTCTAAAAACATGTTTTCGATAGAGTAATTTTCTTTACGTATTGATGTGTTTTTATGTACATATGCATGTTTGCATCTGTGTACTCATGTATAAAGGAATGTATGTAGTGTGTGAGCACGATAAATTCAAGAAAATTTTTTCTATCAGATTGGTAGCTGGTTCACTTTTTATGTGCCATAAACTTAAGTTAATGTACCTAAGATTACTAATCTGGATAAAAGAAGAAAAAATATATCAAATTTCTGAGATAATTTTTCCTCAAGGTTCAAAATTCTGTTCGAGACTTCCCGTAGTAATCGGAAAGTCGAACTATCGTCACGTTATTTTCAGGTTCAAACAAATTTTCAGAGTTTTCTCTCCCTTTTTTGGGTCAAGCTATGCAGGATACAAAAGCGGGTCATGCGACAAAAATGGTACCCACAAGGGAAATTATTTTTCGTCAATTATTTTTGGATGGGACGCTTAGTTTTCTTTTAGTCATAAAAGACAACAATGGCAATTGAAAAATTTCATTTATGAACAAACGATAAAGTTTCTTAAGTAATCAATAGATATAGGTTTAATACCTAAAATAGAGCTACCCAACATGTGATAAGATCGAAAGCAGCAGGGGAACAAAATGATCAAAATTACGAGTTTGTAAGGGCTTGTGAATTCTCGGATTACAAGTTGATGCATTTCTCTTATTTTTGTACCATTCTTTATTAAAATAATGTGAAACTGAATAACAATTATAAATTTTTGCACAAAATCGGCATATTCTCATTGTGATCAGAATTTTTCTTTTTCCGCAATTTGCTCTTATTATATAGAAGCAATAATTTAGAAAAAATGTTAGGCGTCTTTCAGACTAATTTAGGTTTATAAGCTAGGCTAGAGGAAATGCTGAATTAGGGCTGATTCCCGAATTCCTAACACTCAGTTGTGTGAGTTTCTTTTATTACATAGAAATATATTATTATAAAAATATATTTACCAACAAAATCGAGAAAGACTGCTTGAGTGATAAACAGAATACCAAAGAAAATTTGCATTTTCCAAAAATTAACGAGTTATATGGGTATTTGGGAAAACTGTTGTACCCCGCAACTTATGAATATGCTATCTTTAATCAAGAAGCGTTAATATACGAACCCATATCTCATTGTTTACACTGAATGTAATTGCGAAATATATAAATCCCGAACGCAAGCATCAAACAAATTATCAAACGTACGAGACCAGGAGAGTTAAGAAATTCTTCGAAAAACAAGTCTATAAAATGTTCTTTCACAACTAAGCGTGTCTCAACTGATGTGAATGTAGATAAGGAAACAATATTTACTCTCACTTACTGTCCCAAGGAAGAACCTAGTAAAAGCCTTTTCCAAACTGACTATTTTCAGGCATATCATGAAGTCTGATTTATTTTTATTCCAAGCTGATTATTTTGTAGTGAATTTATTTTTGTTTGGTGTATAAATATTTTCTATAGAAAATTTAATTATGTGATTCATTAAAAATAAATATTTTCCGCCTCGGGATTTCAGAAAGAATTTATTCACAATCATGTTATCCCAGGAGATTTATTTCCTCATTATTTTGTTTATTTTTCCTTTGGGAAATTCCTAAAATATTGTTATATGATCTGATCAAACTGTATAACTCTTTTTAAAACTCTCTGAAAGAGTCATTTAATTATTATTTCAACAAGCGTTCGTACTATTCGAGACATTTTTGAAGTTCGTACCCTGAGGTTAAATATCTAACCTTTCGCTTGTTGCATGGACCTCACGGGTGCATATTGAACGATATTATGCTCCTGTATGTGAACGGAATGAGCGAAGTAGGCGCCCCTTCAGCTATTCTCCTAAATTCACTTTTTCGAGAAGCAGCGTGAGTTTGGACTCTGTAGCTTCCACTATTGCCGTTGTTATACACCAATGCACCTCTCAGGTCCACGCGACAACTCGTATAAGTATATGAAATTTAATTTCTTTGTCTTCTTTCTAACAATTTACTTCCATTTTTTGAATGTGTTTTCGTGCCTAACCTGTAGCAATCATTTACATATGAGAAAGTTCGATTCTCTCGCATTCATACACGCTTTGCACTTGTCAGGTCCACCCGACGATCCTTGTGACTTTTCATTTTAGAGTGATGGCGACTAAAAATATATCTGTAAACCAAAATGGATAAAGAAGATGTGGCAGCACTGCACCATGATACTGCACATGCACCCTGATACTGAATGTGAGGAAATGGAAGCAGAACTAAGAGATGGTGATAGTGATACAGAACAAAGTGACAATGAGGGAGATGAAGAGGAGACTGATGTAAATTATCACAAAGTTGTGCATATGAAAAATAGGAAGGTAATCGAGAAAATGGAATGGCAGAAAACCCCATTGCCCAACAGAAGAAAGATAGGTAAGCGAAATGAATTTGGTCGTCTTCCTGGAGTGATGTAGCAGCTAAAGATGTGGAGACTATGCTTGATACTTGGCTCTGCTTGGTGGATGAGACAATACTCAATCGAATCGTCACATTCACGAACCAGTACATCGCAACTGTACAGGATGAATCATCGAGAACTCGGGATGCTTTACCCACTGATTCTATTGAGATGAAAGCATTGATAGGTTGAATATACCTAGATTGCACTTTTAGAGGGCCTTGAATGAATTAGGAAGATTTATGGGACTCAAGTGGGGATAGGGTTAGTTTCAGACTGACAATGAACTCACGCCGTTCTCGGTTCCTCATAAAATATATGAGATTTGATGACAGAGATAGCAAATCTGTAAGAAGAAAGGTGGGTCGACTGGCAGCAATTCGAGACATATTTGATTAATTTGTTGAGAATTGCAAAAGTTGCTATTCTCTCAGTGTATATACCACAATTGTTGGGAGACTTGAGCCATGTCGTGGCGAATGCATTTACATATAGTATATGACAAAAAAACCAGCACGCTGCGGCATCGAAATTTTTGCCTTGGTTGATGCCAAAGTATTTCATACTTACAATCTAAAAATGTATTCCGTTCACCAACCGGCAGGACCATTTGCCATCAGAAAAAGGATGGATCACAGATGATGGAAAAATGTTCTCCTATGTACCAGTAGTAAAAAAATGTTATACTGATTTCTAGCATGCATTTCGATGACGCTATTGACGCTTAAACAGGTCATGCAAAAACACCAGAAATCATAACATTTCAAAATAAAAAAAGGGGCAGTAGACACTGCAGAGAAGCTCTTTACTGCTTATAATGTTGCTGGAAATGCTCATCGTTGACCTATGGTTGTTTTTCATTCTATGCTCAACGTCGCTGGCATAAGTGCGCAAGTTATCTGTAAAGGAAATAATTGTACGGTGAGAAGTCGTCGACACTTTTTGCGGCAATTAGCCAAACTGCTTGTGAAACCCCAAATAAAGCGCGTGCATCTTGAAAAACACCACTCCAAAGGGGATTTCGAGGCAGGATGTTATCAACGTTCGGAAATCCACCAACTGAGTACTCGTGCAGGATGTGTGGAAATGACCTATGCTTGGAGCTATGATTCTGCAGCAATGTTAAATTTTTTTTCCTCTATTTTTTACGTGAATGATATATCTATGTAGATTATTATTATAAGAAACTGATTCACATGTACGTTACCCTCAATTTGCGGTACATTTTTGAAGGCATTGGGAGCCTGGCTATATAATTTCGATTGTATTGCAATAATGAAATTTTTATTGTATTTTATGTATTTTTGAATTAAATTTTCAATTTTTATAGCAATGATTTTTTCTCACAAAACATCATTTCTTTCCTCATTGATATCTATTATATTTTCGTCATTTCTGACCAATAAGAGAGCTTTGAACTATGGATAAATGAATATACACCTCACAGGTCCATGCGACATTCCGTGTGTGTAAAACACATGCGACAAGCGGAATGCTGGAGGACGAATAAACGATAGAGAGCACTTTTACGAGGTGAGATAGAGAAATGGAAAGAGGAATATAGGGTGATATGGTAGAAAGGATAGAGAGGGAGATAGAGGCTTTGAGTGCTGAACGCGGGGTGGAGAAAGTGCGAACCAAGAGCCAGAGGCAGAAGGAGAACCGCGACGAAGGGTGCCAGACGGATGAGGTGTTCAAAACGTGGATATGGAAACCAAGGAAGCTAAGTGGAGCCGCCTAGAAAAAAGAGAAGGAGAAGGGAATGCGGAGAAGCAGAAATCGGAGAATACTGGGAGTCAAAATTAATGCATACGAGGTAACGAGTGTGGGAGGCAACGTGGCGGCATAGATGCAGCGGGTCCCGAAGGTTAATAAGTCGTATCAGATCAATGAGGGAAGAGTGCTGAGGATGAAGACAGGTGATATTGAGGCTTAGATAACTTTAGTGAGTGGCCAGCTGACAGGTCCTGTTGTGGCTTGAGGAGGATCAGACGAAAAAGGAAGAGCTAGTGCAGGACTGGTTGATAAATTAAAAGGCATGTTTGGGAAGCACAGAAGCGAAGATCATGCTATGGGAGCGCATGGCCGAACTGGGAGAGACGATTTCATGATGGGACGAGGAAAAAAGGAACGATGGTGTTGGTAGAGATCGCGAGAAGAAACGAGTAGGAGAAAGAAGAGTACGTAGAAACATTAGCGTTCAGTGAGGGAAAGAGAATTTTAGGATGGAAAAGCAGAGGGTCGGGGTGAAAGTAGGAAGAAGAGAGGCTATTTGTATAACAAGACGAGTAAATTATTGAGAGAATAGAAAACAGTACATTATGATACGTGTGACTTAAGTAGCACATTTCGGCACGGCGCACAGTGGTCGGAAAACGTGAAAAGCTGGCCAAAAGTAGGGGATGTTCATAAAATGGGCAAAATTTTCCAAATCGGGAGTTTTTGCGGTCGCTGATCACAAATCCGGTGTCCAAAATTTCAAAAACAAAATGGCGGATCCAATATGGTGGTCAAGCATGCTGAATAAATCTTTTTATTCTCTCCAGATTGGTGGGAGGGGGTCTCCTGAATCGCTCATTACGAACCCGAAGTCGAAATTTCCGAAAACGAAATGTCGGGTCCAAAATGGCGGTCAATTATGCTTAAAAAATGTTTGATTTGATTCCATATTGGTACAAGGGGTTTTCGCGGTCGCTGATTACGAATCTAAAGTCGAAATTTCCAAAAACAGAATGGCAGATCCAATATAGTGGTAAAATATGCTTTTAATTTTCACTATTTTTTCGAAATTAGTATAAGGGTGTTTTTGGGGTTCACTGTTTACGAATCTAAAGTCTAAATTCTATTTTACATAATGGCTTCATCTTCTGAAATCTCAGTTGGCCTTGGAAATGTGCGAGTTTGATAGCCTCCCTGTATTTGGTTGCTCGTGTTGGGGTTGTTGTAGCAACATCCTTCAAAACAGTAGCTGCGTCTATGTTTCCAGAAGATGGGAGACTTATCTCAGCTGCAAAAGCCAATTCTGACCTGGTTACTGATAAACGAATCTCCCCTGTCCTTCGTCCTCCAGTTCTATCGCTGGCTTTTTAAATTCTGCCGCCGGCCGACCCATTGAGTTTTCGTTAGAAGAGCTACTTTTACGGCGAGAGTGAATATTCTGGAACGAAATATACGACAAATCTTAGGAGTTGTTTAAAAATAAAATTCGATGATGATTCATGGCAAAACTTTTTTTACTTTTTAACCTTTGAAATGACAGAAGATTCCAACCAGTTCTTATTTTTTCTGCTGAACGGGCCAAGTTTGTGGTATGCCTCTTTCCATCTCGAATTCATATTGCACAGCAATTTTTTCATTTCCTTCATTCAATCTCTATTCATTCAATCTCAGATCGAAATCATTTTCCTTTCCAGAAATTTGTATTTCTATGAGACTTATTTTTGTATCCAAATCAGCTTGTAAATTTTCTTCCATTATTTCGAAAATTTTCATTCTTGTGCATGACACTTCTCCAGTAACTGATCCTATTTAACAACAATAATTTACACCAAATTAAGCAATAAGAATATGTCCGCTATATTGTATTTGGCGTTTTGTATTGTGTAAAATGAAAATCAAGTTCTTTGTCAAAAACCAAATATGATCCTCAGTTTTCCAGAATGCAGAATGACAAGTTCTCCAAATAAGAAAAAGTGTCAGGTGACTACTCTCTTATGGTCGGATGTGGCGGAACACAGTCCACGTCAACACATCCGACATAAAAGTCAAATAAGAAAGATGTCTGTCGAATTTCGGCACTCTACTTCGAAATTACTGAATCTTGACACTATTTCAGAATAGGTAAAACTTAGAACAATACAGGATCTCTTGGGATCACAATTATTTTGGCACATTTCTGCAGAACTTTTTTATGATTAGCTTAAGTTGCGAGCTATTTTGGTTTCCGATTTCAGCGCATGCTTGGTTCCACAAAATGGGTTTGAAATGAATTAATATGTTTAATTTACCTCCAGAAACACCCTCCATATAGGATAAAATCATTGGAACAGCAACTATAACTTCTATGCACTGATTAACGAATTGATTATTCTGCCGTTCTCGTTTGCCCTTGGGCACTTGGCGGAGCGGCCCACTATTACCAGAAGTATTAGCACCTAAATACGAATCCAAGCTGTCTGTGATTATGCATATGAAAGAATTAAGACATTCCGACAAATTTGGAATTTCGACCTTTGGCCAACTTTTCACGTTTTTCGACCACTGTGCGGGGTGTAGTTAGTGCCCGAGCAAAGCGAGGGTAATAATCACGCAATCCTCGAATAGGCCACTTAAGTTTCAAGTATCGTACAATATTTTATAGCACTAACTTACTTATATTCGCGCTCACGGTTCGTCTATCCATGACTTAAAATAGGTTAGTACAGCACCGTGAAGTTGGGGCCCGAGCGGTAGCGAGGGTCATAAGCACGGTGCCGTAATAACCTATTTAGGTCACGGATAGGCGTTACTTAAGTGAGAATTTAAGTCACACAATGCTATAAAAGCAAATAGAAACAGAGACGGTGAGGTTAAGTGTGAGTGTGTATGTAGGAAGGCTATGGAATTCAAAATGACATGCCAGGGAAGAGAATGGGTAGCATCTCGAATCAAGCGTCGATGGTTTTCAAATTGTAGACGAATAAGGATATGGGAGAGTAGAAAGATGGCTAGGGTTTTTGTTTCTATTTACGAGGGAAGGGGTGTGAGAATATGAGTTTAATTTGGATCGTCATTGTAAGAGTAATTGTGTGGACTTGTAAATCTTTGAAATTGAGATGTGACATCGGGAGGATTGATGTGAGTAGCCATGGGAGTTAGCCTTTGTTGTTCGACAATGTAGACTGCTAAGTTAAAATGTATTTTGGATTAAGAAGTGTTGTGTAAATGATCATGAAGGATTTCTGAAGGCTCTTTTACCCGTAAAAGGGAGATATTATAATAGAGTACATACATATTGGGAAGGCAGATTCTTGTGTTAAAAAATGTTAGGGAAGGTGTATACTTAACCTTGGATGTGTCACATGACTTAATCATGTATTCGATTGTAAATTATGCAACCAAGTCCGTTACACTCGTAGAATTTTGATTCTCACTAACAAGGGGACCTATAGGTCTGGTCATTTTTGTTTTGGTCGATACTCTTCTGAGTGGTAGACACCTACTAGAGGTTTCCTGAGAAAAATCAAGAAGGCGCAATTTTCAGCCGTTTCCAAGAAGAATGCATTTAAAGAACTGCGTGCAGATTGTGTTGGCCCTGGTAGATCTCTCTCCTCAACGGTCCGGTGGCTCAGGTGATAGAGCGCTTGGCTGGTAGTCGCAAGTTTTATTAAAATTATAATTTTTAATGATTGTTCAATCATTTTTTCAAATGAAAACTCTGTTGTACCTCTCTATTATCTCACGTTCGGGAAGTTGTGTATTTTCTTCCAAATTGGTTATAATTCAAATATATGCAGTATTTATATTTTTTATTTAAATTAGGGAATAAGTGTCTCAAACGAAAATTGCAATGTTAATTACGAAATCAAAATGTTTTACACAAAATAAAAGAAAAGATACTTATTGATTATAGATTTAATGCTTTCACGATGATCCATTATGATGAAATAGGGTATTTCGGGTTTCGATCATGTACAAACTACAAAAAGATTTGCCGGCGTTTCACGAACATTACGGTTCGCATCTTCAGGACTGGCCTAAAACAGTTTTACGCCAGTCCTGAAGATGCGAACTGTAACGTTCGCGATACG
>WSXT02027451.1:0-13866 GCA_011762715.2 Neuroterus valhalla | reverse complement strand
TGGTCCCGAAGTAAAAACCACTAAGCTATAGCGTAAACAACCGTGCTGACAATCGACATTCTTCATGGACGGATCCACTTGATGATGACTTGCCTAATTCCTACCATGCCAGTTCTGTCCCTAATCGCAGAGGTTACATGGCGCGCCTGACCACTCTTTGGTGCCAGAAACACCTAGAGCCCTCTCGTACCTTTCACAGCAAGTGTTAAGAAACCGTGCCGTTGACATTTCACGAATAAGAGATGTACGCGAAACGCTTCCTCAACCACTGCAAGAACAAGCCGGAAACAAAAATCGGGAAGCGACATTAAGACCAATTGCTGAAACAAGGTATCCCTCATTAGACGATAGCAATTTTAGGACAAGGAGAAACTTTACCATTCAGGTTTCTCCCAAGCCCCATGATATTGCTGAAATGAATGCTACCCTTTGTGAGAATCCACAGTAAGCTGGACCGTCGAAAAGGTGGCCATTAATTCAGTTTTGATGTTAATATACTGAATATGTTTTTACGCTCGTTGATGGAAAGCTTGGAAACCGAATTGAAAAAAAAACAAAATGGCTGACCAAAAGTGATAGCTCCTATAAAAAGAATATGGATTTTTTTTCCTCCTTTTTTTTGGTTTCACTTGAAATTACTTTTTGTGGATCTGTAAGCAAATTTTGAAAAATAAAAAGGTACCTACACTATAAAGTGCTGAAGTTTTCTTCGATAGCTCAAAAATATTTGCGAAACTGCATTTTGCACGGTTCTCAATCCATCGATTATTTAAATTGAAAGGCGTTTTGGAAAACTGAAATACTCATCAAAGTTGGCAACTGTTTCTCGGTGAATTTCTTGTAATTTGTTTGGAAATCGAAAATATCGTGTTTCATGAGGTAACGGATCGCAAAACATATATGTAATAACTTACTATTTTGATCAAAATAAGCATCCATATTTTTGGTTATCCAAAACATTTTTTGAAATTGAATTCAAGTAGTATGTATTGAGAAAAAACGTCAAAAATGACAAAGTTCAAGTTTGAGTGAATAACATATTTTATATTTTTGAGTATATCAATTATGATAATTACATTTCTTCTTTTTTCAAACGTATCATTCAGTTCCATCGTCAGAATTTCCACTACATCTAGAATTTGAAACGTCATTTCCATCATTAGAATCATTCGCTAAATTCTACATCGATAACCAAAGTTGGATTGCTTCCGGAGACAAACTCTTACTCGGTTTTGAGTGGTTTTTTCCTTGGTTCGCTCTAAGCCCGCTATGGTTAAGTGGATGGCTGCGTGACTAGATTAAGGTGACAAACACAATAAAACAAAGCAGAACCGCAGATATTCGCAGCATAAGTTAATTGAATGTATTTCGAGATATTGCATATTAAATAAAAGTCATTTCAAGATGCGATCGTAATGATAAAAAATATAGGCTACATACCTTTGGGATCACTATCCATCACAGGAATTTGGAAACAAACACTCACGACAAAAGTAATCCACTCCTTTCTCTAATATGATAATAGGCCGCGCGATTTATATTGTGCTCACGGCTCGTGCGAGCATGTACTGGATGCTACAGCACGCACATTCGAAGGCTCTAGCACTTATCCCCTTACAATAGTTTATTAGTTTATGATGCGGCGAGAGCTTCCGCGGATTCAAATAGAATGTCCAAACCAACGACTGGTAAAAAGACTTAAGAGTGCTCGATTCAAACGCAATCTGTCAATGGCCTTGATTGATCACTATCACTTCTGGAAAACATCGTGTGACTACGAACAGTGTCACTTTCCAGAAAGGTATCTTTCAGGGTGACGCAATGAGCCCTCCACTATCTCTCGCACTTCACGATTCTCATTGGCACTTTTGTGGAACAATAACAGGTATAGAGCTTGTAGACGGAAGTGCTATCAGGCACCTTAGCGCTGGAGAGATCTTCAAACACCTGGGCGTGCCTGAGAGCCACATTCAGGATATAACATCAGTAAAGGACGTTCTCCGAAGCAGATTCAAACACTTTCTTCGACGGATTTGGTCGTCCAACCTGTCGTCGTTGAACAAAATAGTTGCGACTAACATTCTTGCCGTCCCGGTTCTACTCTATTCGTTTGGGTAGCTCCATGGACGAAGAACCTGCTTAGGGACCTTGTCATCACTACGCGCAAGATGATGCATATGAAGAAAAGCTTGCACATCAACTCGTCCGTTCCGCGCTTATACATCGCGCGCCTCAAAGGCGACGCGGACTTCTCAATCTCCAACGTCTATACAACTGCATTATCCTGATTACTTTTCATATTATCGCAAATGGTAGAGATCCTCTCCTAGCAATGGTCAGGAATCATGAAATGAGTGGCGAAGGAGCTTTCCTTTACAAAGCCGCGAAGCAAGCAGCTTAAACTCTTGGACTATACCTCAACATCAGAAGTGAGGACAGTGCATCACTCCATCGAAATGCCTCACTGCTCAAAGCACATGTAAAGAAAGCGGAGGCCAAAAACTTTCTGCAACAACATGAAGACAAGGTGATGTACGGAAACTTTTACAAGAGTGTAAAAGATCAATCCTTGTCACATGAATCAATGTTTGCTCTTCTTAAATCATCTGGACTCAACTCAGGAACAGAAAGTTTTCTTTTCGCGTATCAAGACGCTCTGATTTCGACCTTAGCATACTACGGAAGCGTATTACGTCAAGAGGTTCCCAGCGACAGGTGCAGGGCGTGTCCTAAACTTCCTGAGCACCTATGGTACATACTATCGAATTGTCCTTTTCACGCAGGAACGACGTATTTGTACAGACACAATACGGCCTTGAGAATGCTTCATCACCATTTTTGTGGCTCTTATAGCGTTGGTCGCGACCCTGCTTTGCTAAACGCTCTAAGGGGAATAGAGTCTATTGTTGAGAACGAGGAGTGCCGAATCTACTGGAACTACGATTTCTCGACAATAGCCACTATCCAACATGCAAGACTCGACATCGTGCTCCTTAACAAACGTGACCGAACTATGTACGTGATCGAATTTTCGGCTCCGGCTGACTCCAAAATCAAAGGCAAGGAACTCGAGAAAAAGGAGAGGTACAAAGATCTCAGAAATCACCTTCAGCGATCTCATCAATTATATTCAGTTGAAATAATTGTACTTATCATCGGTGCTCTTGGACGTGCAATTCCTTCATTATTTAGTTACCTTCAAGCCATACCCGTGTGCCAAAAATATGCCGTGGCGTTTGCTAGTCGTGAATCACGGTCGTGAATCGTGGACATAGGTGTATTTTCCTGCTGTTCTTTTGGGAGCTCGTGCCATCTTCTTGAATGACAGTTGCTTCCAGGAAGACCCTTTGGTGGGTGTTTACCAATCTTTTATTTATATAATTCATTCAGCTGGTTCCGGTTTCAAATGTGTTGATGGAAAAATGTTACTCCTGGTTGAAATCAGCTGTGCTTTCTTCCAAATGAAAATATTATTTAGTTAGAATATCAATTATTACATGTTTTAGTTGTAAGATCATTTTTTCCGCCAAAAATCTGACTGTTATTAGTTGACAGTTCATTTTTTTTTTTGGAAATTTATTAATTATGTACGAAATTGAACAATTTTGGTCTTCTTGGGTTGGGAGTTGGTTGTTCTGTAGAAGATACTCCTTTTTGGATACAAAATGCATCCTTTTCATTGGACATATAACTTTTTTGGTTAGCAAGTAACTGTTTTCTAAGAAAATTTCACTGTTGTCTGCAGAATAAATTTCTCCTTTTCAAAATATCAGTTTAAGTTGAGGATCCAACTATTTTGTGAAAAAGCCATATTTCTCTTAGAGTTAAACTGGTTTTTATTTCAGATTGAAAATGATTAAAACATCATTGGTTTCATTCTTTGTTGACGAATCATTTTTCCCGGTTCAAAATATGAACTGTAATATTTCTAGAACAGAATTCATGTCTTATAGTTGAAAGTTTACGTGTGAAAACGTAATTGTCCAAAATTGGTTTTTCTGTTGAGCATTTTACTGGTTTAAATCCCGACTGTTCTGTTGAAATTTCATCTCTTCAGGCTGAAAATGAATGATTTTGTTGTACACGCCTTTTTTATGATAGAAAATAACCTTACATCGAAAATTCGATTGTTTGTTCTTGCATGCAACTGTTTGGTTGATAATTCCTTTCCTCTCAGAAATTCCATTATTCGATTGATAGAAATTTTGGCTGGTTTTAAGGGCAAATGTTATGTCTAAAATGGATTTCTTTGTTTATTGAAATTTCAGCTATTTGGTTTAATATTCATCAGTTTTGGAAGAAAAAGTTCCTAATTCGAGATCTATCTTGCTTGGTTAAAAATATAATCCTCTTCTGAAAAATTTGCATGTAGAAGGGTTTGGTAGCTATTTCAACTACCGGCGTTTCATCCCGGATTCGCCCGTAAGGAACTCGTCAGTGTGGCTGACCATGAGCGAATCCTGCCACAGACGCCTTGGGCGAGACCGATGTGCGGTCACCCATCCGCCCACTAGCCGAGTTGATCGCTGCTCGACTCGGGCGATCGGGATACGTGGTGCTCCAACGGACCCGATCTGGATGGTTGGCCAAGAAAAGAGAAACAATGATTTCAATGAATGAAATAGAAGGGTACGACCTGTTTAGTGCTGATTCAAGCAGGTGATCCGTCTGCCTGCAGCCGGAGTCCGAGATAGAGACAACCAGCGTCCACTCGCAGGACACAACGAGGAAACACTGGCCCGCGCAAGAGCTTAGGAGCAACTGAATGCAGGAGAGACGCGAGCGTCAGCCCTGGGGTGGGAGTGGCCTCCCCGCTCCCATTAGCCGAAACGGGGAGAACTCAAACTAAAGGGGACCTGTGGAGGACACAAAATACCGCGACACTGCAGTCGCAAATCGAATCCAAACTCGACTCCAACAAAAGCCAGCAACAACAAATAATTACAAACATCCTGCCCGCCTGGTTCTGCGAACGAAATAATAAATCTCACGAATCTGTAACATGACGAAATGATGGACAATGCTCGTCTCCGCCCGCCATGGAACCTAGAGCTGAACAGGGATACATCCGATCAAAAAGAACGCGAAATGTCCCCTTGAAAAAAGTACAGCCACCGATTGGAAAGAAACTTCCTCCGCCCGCCGTGGACGAATAAATCTTGAAACGAGACATACGACATGCCACACCTTCTCCCTTCAGGAGATACCGATTTACAGAGGAATCAACGCAATCCGAAATATCACCAACAAGACACGAGCGATAATATGATCCAAAAACTATTCTCAGTTCGTAAGACTATTTGTCTGGATAGACCGCTTGATTTCCAATATCAGCATCTTAAAATGAAGAGCCCATGAAAATGGATCCAGCAACATCATGATCGATCGAGGTCCAGGATCTCAATCAAGCCGATGGCCCGGCACAGAACTACGCCGCCAACGAACTGTTAAAGGTACACATCCCAGAAAGGAACCAGCACCAAGAATCTGCTGCGAATAAGTCATCGAGTCCACAAGACTCCTCCCGCATGCAAGCTAGTGAATGTTATCTGAATCAACAGCAGAACTGAACTAGTGATATCAGTAAACAAGAAAGTGAGAAACTCTAGCGAATAGAAATGGTGAGGCACTGTGCGGGATACATTCATGATGAAAAAACACTAGGAAGTACGTGACGGGTTCACAAGAAGATGATCTACAACAGAACCACGAAAGAAACACATCCACACCATCGCGCCTGAGTTGTTGGCTCAAGCGCGAAGAAAAGACATGCTCCTCCCAGTAGTGTATCACCAGAGATTGCAGAGAGAATATGCTGAGCGCTATTAAGAAATGCTCATCAATGACGCATAAGGTAGTGGAAAAGCCGCTTGCACATCACCGTACTTGAGTTGTAAATTCAAATGACAACGTGAAGGGAGAATGATGACATGATCAAAGATATCAGAATGAATTGTGGGCGTCAAGCATAAACGATGAAAGAATTAGAAATTAACCCGATGATATGATGAGTTACGAACCGCAGGCTCGAAAAAACAGTTGCGATTAGGGAGCACATTCAGAGATACGACAAACGGTCCAAATACTCTTAAGGAGTTTCACCAACAGTTGAGAGGAAAATAAGAAATATTTACTCCTTGGATCATTATACCCAAGTTGTGAATCCGAGCACAAATCGTAAAGGGATCGGAGGTTCAAAGAATGTCCCACTCATGTGATGTGACCTAAAGAAACATTAGACGATTTGTGATTGAACAACGGTATGTTGATCCGCGAGCTGCAGTCGCAACAAACAGAGATGACTTCGCTAGGAAAGCACACCTAGGGACTTCATAGAAGAAAAGAGTTAGAACGATCTAGCAGAGTACTCACGAGTAAAAGAGAAGGATGAAGAAGTCACCGCTAAGATCACGGTACTCGACTTGTAAATTCGATCATCAATTGGAAACGGAAGCCAATGGGAGGTATCACTGAGATGATGTAAGTAGAACAAACGTCTTGGTCTGACGACATCTTTATTATTCAGGGAATTCGGAAGAATATTGTAAATGTGTCAGTTTTGATTTGTCAGACGATACTCGCACGAACGCGTGGAGTTGATTCTAATAGCATGTGAAAACTCAAAATGCCCTACTAGAGGCGTGGACGACAAAGAGAGAAAACACCGGCACTGAGAGTGACAACACCTCTGGCGACCTTATGTTGAGAAAAGAGGAAAAAGGGGGGTCCCTGATTGTGAAAGCATCCCGTGCGATTCCATGGCGGAAAAACACTTTGCGTAGTCCCGATTGCGACCCAGGAGACTGTTCCGTCACAGAAGCAATGTCAGCGTTCAGAAAAACAGTATTCCAGGCAATTGTATATTTAGAGCATCACATGGAAAATTGGAATACAGAATCAGCAATAAACTGTAGAGAGTGCATAGCGAATGCTGCGGAGTGGCATCCTCAAGAAATCATTAGAAATGTGTGGCTGCTATTCCAAGAGTGAATTCTGGAGATGATTGGTAGATGAGGATATACGCGTGGCAATCAACGAGAGTAAAAGGCGTTTTCAAGGGTGTAGAAGATTATTGGTCTCATTAATAAGGAATGAACTACAGTAGTAGGTGAAAAAAGGGATGAAACGAGGAAAGAACGTAAACTAGCAAAGGCTTCAAGACAGATCAGAGGGAAAGGAAGTACAAAATACAAAATTATTCCGAAGAAAATAGGAAGCCATTTTGGAAATGGGTTCAGAAAACTAGGAAAGGAAATAGAATTACAGAAGCATTCGCAATAAGAAATACTAATGGTGGAATGGTATAGGATAAGCAGACAAAGTTGAAGGCGCATAAGTGATGCCTGCAAGAAGCTGTATGGAGGTAAGGCCATTAAGCACAACAAACCTGACAGACAACGATACGCTAAACGATTACGATGTAGGTAGCGGAAGCAGAATCAATTTCGACGGAAATATTTCGGTAATTGAAAAAATTAATTTTTGGTAAGAAACACTTTTTTGCGTAGCTGTGTGAAGTCATGATTGTATGCGCTGTGAACAGCGGAGCTCCGAATGATTTTAGAAAGACGATTGTTGTCCCAATCGACAAGAGAAATAGTGATCAAGGCGAAATATTTACCAGAATACTGATCAATCAGGTCATATGGATAACAAACAAAAGGAAGTGGAAAGTTCAATTTATATTGATGTGAGAGAGATCATGCGCGGTGAAACGTTCATGGACAAGGTGATCAATGAGTGGGCTCCTAATGAATGTGGTTCAAAAGAAATGCTCTTATACGAGGGCAAAAGACGTCCGCTGAGATGGTTCGGTCATGCTGAGAAAGTGGATGAAGAATGACCAGCAAGACAAGAGTATCCAGGTGCAGATCTAAGAATGAATGGATAGAATGATAAATTGTCAGGAAACTGATGTCAGTGGCATTTTGACGCTTAGGCTTGTATTGCCGCTCGGGCGTCTGTTGCCGCTCGGGCATGTGTTGCTGCTCGGGCGTGTATTGTCGTAAATATGGGGAGAATGGAGAAATGAATTACACGAACAAATTACATTAAATTGCCTCAGTCCCTAAGAATGCGTCACGGGATAGCTGCGACGAGACAGAAAGATAAACAAGAAACATTCGACAACAACATCAAGATGTAAGACAGTCATTGAAGGTTTTTCCATCAAGAAGTTAGTCTGTCCTGCCTGATAGCCTGTCTCGAAGCATTCGCAATGTTGCGGAGAACCACATAATCAGTAAGAGAGGTTGTCATGCCTGAGAGCCCGTCTCGAAGCCTTCGCTATGTTGCGGTGAACCACACTGTCAGTACGTGAGGTTGTCATACTTGAGAGCCCATCTCGAAGTCTTGGCAATGTTGCGGAGTATCCGGGGTCAGTATCCCGGTCACGCCCGAGAGCCTGTCCCGAAGCCTCCTTAATGTTGCGGTGAACCACAGTCAGTACGTGAGGTTTTCATACCTAAGGGCCCGTCTCGAAGCCTTCGTAATAATGCGGATAACACAAGGTCAATACGCAAGTCTGTCTTGCCTGAGAGCCTGTCTCGAAGCCTTCGCAATGATGCGGATATTCCGAAGTCAGTATACTTGTCGTGCCTGAAAGCCTGTCTCGAAGCTCTCGCAATGTTTCGAAATTCAAAAGAGTTGAAATGAAACAAGAGTTTTCAAAGCTTGAGAATGTGAGAGTGAGGATTAAAACTCCTACGACCCGAAATCGGGTCGTAGGAAATGAAAAGCTTTCGGAAACTCAATGAATTTAAATTTAAAAAATGTCGAAAATAATAGAATATTCAGACTAAAGTTAATAAAGAGGACAATAAACATTCATCCCGTTTCAATTTGAAATTGTGCAAGTTTGAATAGAAAACCTTCAAAGATGAACACTTTCATGATTAATTATGAACATATATAATATTGTGACAATATTCAAAGAAGCTTCCACTTGAAATCGTCCAAACCTTGACAATCCCAGATTCAAGGTTTTTAATGCAAACCTTGAATCCTGGATTTAAGAACTTTGAGTCGGAATTAAAAATCGAACAATCCCGAAGCCAAAAGTCACAGAGTCCGTCATGTCCGAGGTCCGCTACCCCGCGATGGCCCACTATCCGGCTCGAAGGACCAAAAAAATGTGAAAGAAATAACGTTCTGGCGTGGGGCAGTGAGGAAAGGACGCTACTTAAATGCTAAACATGAGAAAATAGAGTAGAAGGGTTTGGTAGCTATTTCAACTACCGGCGTTTCGTCCAGTGTGACTGACCACGAGCGAATCCTGCCACAGACGCCTTGGGTGAGACCGATGTGCTGTCACCCATCTGCCCACTAGCCGAGTCGATCGCTGCTCAACTCGGTCGATCGGAATACGTGGTGCTCCAAAGGACTGGATCTGGACGGTTGGCTAAGAAAAGAGAAACAATGATTTCAATGAATAAAATAGAAGGGTACGACCTGTTTAGTGCTGGTTCAAGCAGGTGATCCGTCTGCCCGCAGCCGGAGTCCGAGATGGAGAAACAACCAGCGTCCATTCGCAGGACGCAACGAGGAAACACTGGCCCGCGCAAGGGCTTAGAAGCAACTGGATGCAGGACTCAGGAAAGACGCGAGCGTCAGCCCTGGGGTGGGAGTGGCCTCCCCGCTCCCACCAGCTGAAACAGGGAGAACTCAAACTAAAGGGGACCTGTGAAGGACACAAAATACCGCGACACTGCAGTCGCAAATCAAATCCAAACTCACTCACCGTCATGTTGAAAATTTGTCTGTTGAATTAAGAATTCAACTGTTCGGTTGATAATTCATTTGTTCTTGTCCGCGATTCAAATATTTTGATTAAAACTCTTTAACTTGGTTCAAAGTTTATAACTTTTTTGGAAACACATTTTTGGGTTGTAGATTTATTATTCTAGATTAAACTCAATTTTATTTTTCCAAAAATGAACAATTATATCAAAACACCGATTTTTATGATTCCAAATTATCTTCCTCAAATGGAAAAAAATTTTAACTTCCTAATATTGAAGATATAACCATTCGGTCCATTATTGTCGAATTCATATTTTTGGTCGCAACTTATTCTTCTTGGTTAAGAACGCTATTTCATTGTTTGATAATCCAGCAATTTTTCTGGAGAAGTTATTCTTTTAAAATAAGAGTTCACCTGTTTGTTTGAAAATTAATTTGTTCTGGGTAAGGGTCCAATTGTTCCTGTTGAAATTTTAAGGGTCGATTTTCCCGGTTGTAGATTTCAAATTTCAGCTGATAACTAATCTCTTTTATTTGAAATTGAACTATTCTGCTGGAATTTTTCCTTTCTGGATTCAAAGTTGACTCCCTTGTCGAAAACTGGAATGTTTTTTTAGAACTTCGTCGCTTAAAGTTGAAAATCACCATTCTGGTTGAAAACCGCTGTTTTGTAGAAAATTCGTTCCTTGACTTGAAGATGCAACTGTTTAAAATTTGATAATCCAAGTGTTTCAGTTGAGGTTTCAAATAATTTGATGGGAAATCGTGAACTTGGTTCAAAGGCGATAAGTTGCTCGGAAACACAATATTTTGTTGCATATTCATTATTTTATCTAAGAATAATTTCCCTCGAGTTCAAAATTCGCTGATTTGGTAAAAAATTGTTCTTTGAACTGAATATGAAAATATTCCTCATTGGGTGTGATTCTCTTCTTAGGTTAAAAATACAACAATTCGGTTCATTATTGATCCATTCAACAATTTAATTGGCTATGCAACAACATTATTTCAAATTTGTCTTTTTCATTTCAAATTCAATTTTTTTTTTAAAGCTTTATTTTTCTAGTTTTCTGATATAAAAATACCTGGAAAAAATAACAACATTCACTTTTTTTGCAAAAGTAATTAAGAAAAAGTTACATTTTGCATCTTTAACAATAACGAATTCCTTAATAATTGAATTATTTTCTAATTAATGCAGGTGATATTAGGTGAAATGTCCGATCCCGGACTTCGGGGAATGTTAGTAGGTGGAACGATTGCTGCTTATTGTGCAGGAATCCTGTTAATTTATTTTTTGGGTGCTGTTTTGCCCTGGGACATTGCTGCTTTTTATGGTACCATTCCATCAATTTTGGGACTTGCTGCACTCTGTTTGGTCCATGAAAGTCCCGCCTGGTTGATAAGGCAAAAAAAAGTAGAGGCTGCCAAAAAAGCTCTACTTTGGCTGAGAGGTGGAGACAAAGTTCAGGTATTTTTTTGAGAATAATATTTATAAATAATTTAGTTGGAAGTATGAATATTCCAATAATAATTGTAATTTATTAACTATTCAGGTGAGCAAAGAGGCGGCCATTTTGGAAGCAAGAGCCAATTCAGATCTTAAACGGAAGTCAGTGAACTCATCCATCAGTCAGCAAATTTTTTCAGTGTTTTCCAAGATATTCAATCCTGGTGTTATAAAACCACTGATTATAATTAATGTTTTCAACGTTCTTCAGCTTCTCAGTGGAACTTATGTCATTGTCTTTTATGGGGTCGATCTCATTAAACACATAGGTAATTTATTTGAAGTAGAAGAGGAACATGCGCGCTGTGCGCACACTTTTTTTTGCCTCACGTAGTTTTTAATTTTAGATATGAAAATGAAATTGATATTGAATTTTCGTATTTTATACTAAAGCTCATGTGAAATCTTATGGATTCTGGTTGAACAACCAATATCCGGTGGAAAATGTTCACATAACCTGAGATTGTTTCCAAATTCTAAGTATTCTCTGGTTTCTCTATAAATTTTTCCGGCGGGTACCACCACCTTGAGCTACAAATTATTTGAAGAAATTCCAATCTCTTTCAAAGTTAAATTTCTGGCGTGAAAAACACTAGCATAATCTAGGATTATTGAAATTTGTGGATCTCCTTTGGAATCTTAGTTTTGTTGCATTCTTAAACTGATTTCAGGAAAGAACAAACATCGAATACAGAATGGTAAATATAATGATTTGGAATATGATCCAAAGCTGTTGAGAGATTGTAGATCTTGTAGAACAAAACTATGAAGTTTGCCGATTTTCCGTGAATGTTGCAGTTTGCAGCTTCAGGGCTGACCTGAAACTGAGGTTAACGAAAAAAAAGTTGAGAATAAGGGGGTCCACTCATCGAGATTTAATTCATGAGAAAGTCTTTTGGCATCGCGTGATTGCGAGGGGCATCATAATGATATTTCCGTAGAGAGGAAATATGTTCAAAATGTGATAATGATGCAGATTCATAGAAACTTAGTGGCAGTTTCTTCTATGTACCTTGAGATGTATGGTGATTCAAATCCTCTGTGAAGGACAGAGTTCTTGATATGTCTTTGAGTTTTGGTGATTCGTCTCAAGAATTTATTTTGAATAATCGGAATCTGATTCATGTTGCTTTTTGACGCACCTCCTGAAATTTTACAGGCATACGTCATAATTGGTCGAATATTGTACATTACACACCGAGCGGGAAAACGGGCGATACCGCGCCGGGTATGAGGTTGAGCACCAAGGCGAACCCGAGGTGCTCAACTCATACCCGAATGGCCACCCGCCATGTACGATATTTTGTGTAAAAAGTGCATCGAAAACTCGGCTTTCTACGACTCTTGAGTGATCGAGAAATATAAAAAATTAGAGTTTTGAGGTTATGGTTGACAACATGTGACAATCATATATAAAATTGCGGTAATGGGTTGGCATTATTAAGGCCTGTTACGCGCGCGACTCAGTCATGTCAATACAGAAACACTCAAATTTATTCTGCTTGCACAGCTGATTAACTTTCGCATCTCTCAAGACGCGGCGAAAGTCGAATTTTCGTTGCATCTAATATGGAAACTATTTTCCTTGATAGTAGAGATAAACGAGACTCATGAGAGTGGCTTGGGAGGGGTTAAACAGTAACGAAAGGTCCGAGGAATTGCCAGTTTTGTTTTGACAAAGTAATTTTATAATAAACAAAGAAAGGGGGAAAGCGAAAATGGGGTGAACGACAAGCGGGTCTAGAGGAAAACAGGGGAATCATCGAGTTTACCTCTACTATCATGGAACAATTCACAGATCAAGATTTCGTATTCAGGCTTCAGACTCCAGTGTGTAGTATTGATGAGATTGAGGCGTGACAAGGTCCAGAGGGCTTTTTCTTTAGTTTCCCGCATATGCTGCTTTAAATTGAACATTTTGGGTGGATTTATTTCAGCTGGGTTTCTGACTAAGAAAATAATTGATTCTGTATTTGTTACATTATTTCTATCCTCCAGAGTATCTCCAGGGTCTCAACGATTCCAAGGACTTTGTTGAGTAGTTTCAAAATTTCCAGAACTGACAAAGAGGAAGTGAATAAAGCAGTGTCATCTGCATACAATCCGATCGAAACAGCTCAAATTCAGTGACAAGAAGAATCAGGAACGAGATCACAAGTTTTTTGGGGACTTAGTTCGAAATCAAATCAGGGCCAGGTGCTTTGTTGTTTTTAGTGGTTTAATTTGCTTTCGTAGTTCCTCATAGGTTATTTTTCCCAAATAATCATAACTTAGAATTTTTAGATACTTGGAGACAATTTTTCACACTCAGTGATGTGTTTTTTGGTCAGGTGGCTCGTCGTGCGTAACAAAATTAGTTTCATAGTTTGCTGCTTGAAGATTTGCTTTGTCTAAAGGAGAAAGCGCAAAAGTTTTATCAGGCTTTTCGAGAGGAAGAATATTATTTCGCGGCTCCGTAAGAACTTCCGTCATGCGATACATAGTATAATCTTTAAATTAAGTTTATCTACTGATTTATTCCAATTTTTACATCTGTGCTCCAGTGTGCTCAGATCGGAAACTGAAGCCAGTCACTAACACACGCGCGCTGTGTGTGAGCAACACAGCTCGACGTA